>VDFB02174015.1:0-22148 GCA_007258455.2 Sequoia sempervirens
ACAGGAAGCAATCACAGATTCTGGAAGGCTGCGGTCGATTACCTTATTTTTGGATGCTCACGGGGAAGCGATCCGCGGTTCCTGTGCTAGGCCTTGACATAGACCTCCTTGGTGAAATTTATGTTCCACCCTAACCTATAGGAACTCTATCTTTTCTAAGTTCCCCTGGTTCTCCTGCCAACCTCACTATCTTGTCAAGTTTGCAACTACCAAGCCAAATCTTGGTGCTATGACTCCTTTCCTTCTTAGCCTTTTATCCATCCAAAAGACTAATCCTCCCTCAATACATGAACGAATCTTGCAGGGGTGAGGGAATGTTTTCCAAAACTCCAAAACAACCTCCTAGGGTTTCTGGAACTTCACTTAGACTCCATCTTACCAACACTTGCATGAAGCCTATTCCAAAGGTTTTGCTCTTGAGCCACTATTTGGTCTCTGAACAGGGGTAAATTGCTTTTCCCTCTTAAACCCACCAAAGAAACATGGTTCTTGGCTTAGGAAATTTGTTTCCCTTGTCTACAGCTTCAAGATTTCTAGGGTCTTGGTTCTATCCAAGCCGTTCTTTTCCCTCATGCAAACACTACCCAGAAAACTAGGGTTTCTAACTGTCCAGAACCAGTTTTAGGACTGGTGAAAAGTTCTCCTCCTAAACGGATTGCTGGGCTCTCCTCCTTGGTACCACACGTGGCCAAGACCTTCCCCTAAATTCTCCAAAAATAATTTTTCGAAAATCTTTTCTCCCCTGCAAGTTATCAACGCTGTTCTGCAGCCTTTCCTAGCCGGGCTCTTCACTGGCTCGCCTAGGGCAAGACTTTTCTCATAACTCCTGCAACCAAAGAAAACCTAACACCTACCACTAAAATATGTATAGATATGGAGCCTGACCACGTTCCCAACAATTCCATACTTCCAGGTACAGAGGGAATGCAGCCTAGAACTCCATTTTTACACAGTTCCAGTCAAAACAGCAAATAAGGGAAAAACACAGAATTTACAAGAATGTGTGAAAATGATGAAACAGCTATCAAATGTGCCTTAACAAAACTTCTAGAGGCTTCTCTACATGCTAAAAAAACTTACAAAATGCCTCTTTTAATTCATTTAACTGCTGTCTTGCAAACAAGAACAGAAAAACACAGAAAATAAGACAAGAAAGTTGTTTTCTTTAATTTCTGGAAAAACAGTCCGTACAAAGAACTTCTAACCCACCAAAAAGGTCGTGGAATGCCTTAAATATGCCTTCCCAACAATTTAGGCTCTTGGGTCGAGGCTTAAATGACCTAAAAATGCCTTTTTGTAAAACCCGCTGTGTTTTCAGACATTTAACAATTTTTCACTATTTAGCAAAGTGAGCCTCTAAACTCATTGGAAACTTGACACCCTCTTTTCCAAAGACCAAAAAAAACCATAAGCACCTAAAATAATGGTCAACATGACCTTATGATAGCACCACAAAATTAAAGAACTCAAAAACAAAATAATCCTTTGCCGGTGCTCCGCCACTCTTCCTCTTCTATAATTAGATTGTCTATTATACTTATGTAGCCCTATGATGGGTTGTTTTGTAATGCATATGTATTCTTGTTATCCCTCCATGGTGGTTGTCTGTACCTTGCATTATACATAGGTCCTTCCGCCAATCCTTTAACGTATGCCATGTTTTTATCTATGTCTACATCATAGTTGTGGTGTAAGGGGCATCAAGGATCTAGATGATTTTGAGTGTTTCACACCTAAAATTGGTTGGCAAGACAATCCTCTATGAGGTAATTGTCCCACTCTTGGCATGTCCCATAGTACATTGAATTAGTTTTGACCAAAACAATCTTTAATTCTACATGCAATATGGTGGCGGTTCTCTCCCCTTGGACCTTTGGGTAGTCATTCCAAAGGTGGCCTTCTTGTGAGTAATATGTACACTAGATTTATTTGGTCTTCTTCAATTCTCCTCTTGCTAGGATTGAGTTTTGTATCATTAACTGCTCTACTACAAGTAATTTCTCAATATTTTCCTTTATACCATCCTTTTGAGGCCTGCGCCAAGTTTGGGATTCAATGCAATAAGCCATAGTGATCAGTTCCATGTATGTTTTGAACACTCTATCATCCAAGACCACTCTTATGTCTTTATGAAGTCTGGAAATAAACCTTTATATTTTTTGCTTTTCTATTAATGGTTCCTCTAGTTTGCAACAAATCTCCTTGAATCTTTTATCATATTCTTTGATGGATTCATCTTCCTTTTGTATGAGATCTCTCATCTTAATTACACTTTTTGTGGGGATGTCTAGATCAAAAATTGTGAGGAAGTCTTGTCTTACCTTGTCCCAATTTTTCCTATGTTTAGGGTAGGTCTTCTTATACTAGTCTAAAATATCTTTCTAGGATGATGATACAAAATCAAGTAGTTTTGGCTTATCTTCATTAATATCTTGGCTCTCCCATAAAGATTCTAATAAGAATATATGCTTTATTGCTTATGTTGTATCTTTTCCAAATATAGAGATTTTGATTGAAGGATCCATCTTATCTTTCCTTTCCTTATTTCTAAATTTTTAGATGGGTGAATTGGGGTTTCTTCTTCTGCCTTTATTTTTTTGATCAAGTAGGGTTTCTATTCCCTACTCTTGTCTCTTGCTAGTTTTATATCAAAATATTCTCTTCCTAGGATTTCTTCTTGTTCGACTATTTTTCCTTCTTTTTTTTTATCTTGTGGTACCTCCTCTTAGAATTCTCCAACTCTTATATGGCTAAGGGGATAGATCCTAGTCAGGGGTTTGTGACTCTTCAAAGTATCTTTTTATTTTCTTATTTGTTAATATCATTTTAGTTAATGGTAAACATAATTCTTCAACCATATTCAATCTATCCTCTCCACTTTTCCTTCTCTCTTCTTCTTGTAATCTCCTTATACCTTTATTGACTAATTCTTCTTTAAGTAACTTCTTAATCCCCTCTCATAGGATAAGCGCCAAGAAGATGTTGTTTCAAGTTTTCATAATTTCACTAATTACCTTCTTTTCTTCTCTGGATTATCTTTCTTTTCTGACATGTCTAATTTCAATTTTTTTGGGTACTCTATTCTTTATATCACCTAACCAAGGTCCAAACAACAAAACCAATGTTAGCAAGAAATCTAGAGAAACACAGACCGAAGTTCTGAGCCCCAAGTATTTTCTAAGAGTTATAGTTTATACCCTAGACACATTAATATAAAGATGAACACCAATGTAATCAAACATATACTTATCTAATTATGCATTCATAAATTAATAGATAACATCACACAGATAGAACTCCAATATTTATTCTATTAATCAGATAAAAAATGGTATAATAGAATATCTTCCTCTATGCTTTCATCCTTATCTACTCTCTTTACATTTATCCTTTCATACATTAGTTTATGTCCATATATTTCTCTCTATTTATTACATATATTCTCTCCACACCTATTAGATACTATCATTCATATCTTCCTTTTTACATATAATTATGGGATAGGATGTGACCCATCTATCCTACCCCTAGTCTCTATGCTATCTTTACAATATTATGTTCTGAAAGTTCTTTGCATCAAAATGCAGTATGATTTTTCGATCGATGTCTTCATTGTCCTATTTTCTGGCTAACAGTGAATAATCTATTAACCAACAAAATTCTCATAATGTAGATATAGAAATGACTTGACATGTAAAGATGCATCTTTAGTACCATTAAAGCCATCAAATATTAATCCTTTGATAATATACATATACCATGAGCCAATCCATTATGTCATAACAAGCCATCAATAATCTCATGTGAAGGAGAGGGCAATGGATGTTCATTACTCAAGTGTCACTATGCTTCTCATTACAAAATCATTATTATATACCATCAGACCAAAGATATAGATGAAGGACTATCATGGATGTCATGAGGTATATCATCATTATTAAGGATCTAACAATTTCATGAATAGTTGAGAAGATGGAGTATCATCATCTATAAATGCATTGCTACCATATGTAATGTATGGAGGGTGATCTTTATAAGTGCATGGACAAATAAAGTCCTCCCACAAGAAAGGGAAGTGCAAATAATCTCTAGAGAAATGATGAAAAGTTATCAAGATATCAAACTAATGTATCCCTTGACCATGAAGCATCCTCTTTTGTATAAAAGTATAAGATGTCTTTCAAAGATCAAGGTTTTAATGTACTAACTTGTAAAAACACTTTAAGATCTTTAATGTATGTAGGAATAAAGGCCAAAGATAAAGGTTGATTGAAATCCATTATTTAATAATTAAAAAAAGGTTGTAATTAGATAAGGGTCAAACCTTCGAGAAGGTGTTGAATACACAAGGAATAATCAAATATAAAAAATATAATTGTAAGGTTAAATTACTCAAGTTACGAAAATCATTAAAATGAAGGGAAATAAAATTTACCATTCAAAAATGTCTAAGTGTTGGAATAAACAAATAAAATTAATTAAGCACAAGTAACAAGTTCTAAATACAAGAGTCAAGTATGCAAACTAACTAAAGCAAGTTGATTGAGGATGTCAATGAACATGCACTTAACATGATTTAAGATGTAATTAGGGTTACACACCTTGGAACCGACATAATTTGAACTTTAGTTTGTGTGATGTAGTGACAAAAGAATGATACTCGAGATATGAAATGGTTTTTAGATTAGAGAGCTAAAACAACCAAAATTAGAGAATTTGAGCATCTAGGATTTAACATGATCAAATTTATATTTCTATGATTTTGTCCTAAGCAAACTTGGATCTTCAACACCTACATATTTATTTGCCTAATTATACTTAAGGTAAGGAAAAACATAGGAGATTTTAAGGAGCACTATGTGGTTTATGCAAGATTAAAGTTATGGACTTCTTTGCACCTTAATCAAACCTCAAGATTGAGTTAACAACAATAAACACTAAATGATAATAGAATTGTATGCTAGCAAAGATAGATAATGTGATACACTGACTTACAAAATATTAACAATACATATTCAAATATTTTGATATGATAAGATAAAATGATCAATAAATAATCCTTTTACATAATACCCAAAATACAATTCAAACTTATAATGTTCGCATAGACATATAACAACTATATTGAAATTTGTAACCTTAAAATTACACACAATTTTAATTTGAAATAGAGGAAGTGATTGCACCTACAATCTATTTAAAAACAAAATTTAACATACAATTTGGTGTGACTCAAATAAATTTTGAAGAGGGAGATAGAAGTATAATAAAAATGAATTGGGTCTTCAACCTTATTAGCTTTATTACGTCGGGAGGCATCTACAGTGGCATCTAACAGTTTGTGTAAAGTTTTTGAAGTTGCATTTAAAATGACAGGCAAGTGATAGTCATGTGCAACTACAGTAGATTTGATGAAACAAAAAAATCAAATCCTTCTTGCGGGTGGGGGATCTCACCTACAGGGGACTAGTCTCGCCTTATCTCGCCTCAGGGACCCAAGGTAAGGACCACTGAACCGCTAGATTGAATCACGGGGACACACCTGTTGTATAAAAAAAATAATATTTTTTTGATAACTCTCCACGTATTTTATATATATTAATATTTAATATATGTATGGTAGTAGATAACATAGACCCAAGGTGGTCTAATATATGAAAGAAGTGTGGGTGCGCACTTTTATCCATATTTTTGTAGATATTTTTTAATGATCACTTAAGATGGAAGCGAGTTAAAAATATTTATAATTATGCGGACACTCCTGCTATTTACCCACTGCCGAAACTTGAGAGGTCATTAGAGAATGGGTTACGAGAGTAACAAGGCGAAGGCAGGATCGCGTTCCATCTTTGATCTGCCACCGGATTATTTCGACTTTGCCTCTGTAAGCAATTCACATTCGACCTCCTCAAAGCTCTTAGATCTCTCCCCACTCTCCGCTGCGCATCGCCATGAAGAAGAAGAAGAAAAAGAAGATGAAATAACCATGCGAACCGAATGGACTTGCAGTACTTGTGCAGCTCACTTCTCATCTCTCCAACAACAGCGCTCCCATTTTAAGTCAGATTTCCATCGTTTCAATGTATGTGTTTCTCCACAATCCCAATTTTGTCGATTATTTCTTATAAAAAAATTGGCAATTCTCTGCTGTGTTTTATGTTGGCGCTGGTGGATAGGTATTCATATGTAAATCTCTTTGGCTTTGTTCAGTTGCCGCTATCTGGTGTGTGCTAGTCACTTTTTATTGTAAAATTATCTGTATATCAGTGTTTTAAGACAATGAATAAAACATCTGGATGATTTTTCAATGTTTGATGGCAATGACTAAAATATCTGGATGACTTTCTCTTTAAATAATAAGACGGAAAAAATTCGGCAGTTATCAGGGCTAATTATTGTACCCTCAGCTTTTACAGGGTTAACTTAGCACCGCTCAAAGGTCTAAACCTAAAATTTGGGGTACGCATTATCAAAGATGGTGCCACATTAATATATATTTTTTGTTGGGACATTAATTTTTTTTTTCTGGTTCGAGGTTTTATTGGGGACATCTGTGTTATAACATAATTTTTTATTTTTTATATGGTTTGTTCTATTAATATTATTTAATTATAGTAACAAAAGTCACAACTAATAGTTTTAAAGTTAAAATACAATTTAATCTTTTAATATTTATAAAGAAAAATCACATTCACATAAATAATTTGATCTAATACAATTTAATTAATTAACGTAAATGATTCAAAATAGAATTAGTTCTTTTTTAAAACAATAGTCAATAGTCAATTATGAAGTAGGTCTATTGGTTTTAAAAACATTTATGACACATCAATTTTAGAAAATCTATACATTCTTGATGGACTAAAAATAGACAATTACAAGAGGAGGAATCCTTCAAACCCCATAGATAGGGCATAAACAATTGTACCCTTGAAGGTTGTACATGTTTTGAGTGTTGGAAGTAATATTTTCTTTTATGTAAAAAAATAGATCAATAGGAAAACCATTTAAAACAAATAGAAATAATAATGTGAGCCATAGGGGAATAAATGAGAACAACATTGCAAAGATCAGCACACTAATAAGAATCAAGAATCCATAATCCAAAGAAGCATTGTAGTCAACATTCACAAGAAAATTAAAGTCTCTTCTCTAGTCTTAGGTGGGCCAATCTTTGATTATTTCCTGTATCAACCTATATGTTATTCCAGTTAGAACTAATTTAACAGTATGGTTCCACTTAACAACATTAAAACCGCGAATGAGAATGCTGATGTCCTTCTTACATTCATTCAATTGCTATTGATGGAAGTGAGAGGAAGACTTCCTTTTCAAGTCATCAATCAAAATTTTAGAGTCAGATTTGAAAATAATATTGGTAAAATGCTTAACTTAGCTTCTAAAAGAGCTTAGCAAATGATCATAGCCTCAAAAAAAAAATAGGACCAACACCAAGATCACTGGCAAACTAAGACTTAACTTTTCCATTATGATCACGACAAAGACCTCCCATGCCAGCATTTCTAGGATTGTCAATTAACTCTAATAACATTAATTTTAACCAAGCATGAAGGAAGACATTCCCATTTATCAATTTGATTTTCTTGAGGGTTATTATTGGAGGAGGTAGAAAAGGGAGAAACCATAGGAATACCAAATCTCCTCAGAACTTTGAGTTCCCATCAAGAACTTGCTTGATAATCTTGAATCCAATCTTGATAGCTTTCTTTTAGATTGACCATAAATATACCCCAAACTTGACTGATATGCCTTTGTCTTATTGAAGATCCTTTGATTGTGTTTCCACTAGATATCCTAGCAGATCAGAGTGGGACCAATATCATGCAACAAAATAAGAGCTTTTATCTTCAAAGAGGGTTGTGGCTGATTCACAAGGGGCTTGAATAGAATCATAACTATTCTATGAAATTTCCAACAAATCACACCATAAATAGTGAAGTGGTAGGCTTAAACAAGATGTTGTCGATTCTCTTCATCTTGAAGGTAGAGGATACATCTATTTGGACTAGCAACTCCATGTTTTTGGAGATTATCATGATGAAGAAGTTTAGCTAAAACTGCTAGCCATATGAAAGCATTGACCTTTGGCTAACATTTAGGGCACTAGACCCTTTTCCAAATCTTAGAGTTCTTAATTTGAAGGTTTTCTGCCAAAAGAGTTTTATAACCTGTTTGCACTGTCTAAAACCCAGAACCTCTCACTCCCATCCAAGGATATCAGATATTCTATCTAAAGTGACCTTTTGAGATTCCAAATATGAGCTAATTGGTCAATGAGAAGAGGGAATTGTTGCCAAAGATCTTTAGATTTCTATTTCCAAATTCTCACACCATCCTACATGACTTCATATTGAAAATCAGAAACATAACTCCAATCAAATTTAATGAATTTTAATTCCCTAACTGAAGAAGAATAGGAAATTTTCCACAAAGAGGATTTTGTTGGTCCCACACATCATGCCAAAAGAGAGTGTCACCCTTCCATATAATCTAGAAAAGGCCAACTTTAATAAGATATCTTCATTGTTTTCTATATCTAAGAACCTTGCCAAGGCTTGACATCCTAGGAATGAAAAAATGGTTCTCTAGATTCAGATAATTACCTTAGAATTCTCCCCTATAAAGTTTGTCGTCCATATACCATCTCCAATGTAATTTGGCAATGAGAGCTATATTGTTAAGGAGGGAAGATCTCAGACTTAATTTGTCTTTCTCTTTAGGATGAGAAATTTTATCCCAATTAATTAGATGCCATTTCTTTTTCTTTAAATTTTCTTCCCAAAGAAACTTTTCCATTCTATAGTCCAACTTTCAGGAGGATAGTACAACCAGCAAAATAGAGGTATCTATGTGTCCATTGACTGATATAACATTGAATAGATTTTAGAATCCAACATAACATTCCAATCTTTTTTTTCTAGGGCAAGTAGGAGAAATAGGGATACCTGAATATTGGAAAGGAGGAGAAGCAACCTAGAAAGAAGAATATTCCAAATGGAAGAAGAAAACATGAGACTTTTGTTCATTCAAGAGTTGACCAGATGCATTGATATAAATGTCAAGAGCTCGCCGAAGACCAATTGCTTCCTCAAGAGTGGCATTGCCCATCAAACAATTGTCATCCACAAACGGAAGATGGGCAAGTGGATCCATACCTTGCATAATGTGAAAGCCAGAAATAGAACTAGAATGCTTGAGGTGCTTTAAAAACCTGCCAAGTCCTTCTGCTAGAATGAGAAAGAGATACAAGGAGAGAGGATCTCCCTGAGGTAGAATGAAGAATGATACAGGGAGAATCATTTATAGTCACAAAAAAAAGAGAGCTACAGCAAGCCAATTGGAGTTGCTGTTGTGCTTGCCTTTTATGAGCTCTCTCACAGCCATATGATTGTGCAGCTGCAGTTGCTCATTAATAGGTAATTGTTTTGCAGGTTGCTGTGCTTGATTTGCTCATAGATGCATAAATAAAATTGTGATTTTTTGATGATCAGCTCGCTGATTTTCTAGAAAAACTCATCCCCAAGGTAACTCGTGGGTTACTTGGGAGCAGATTTTTCTCATGAAAACTTGCCAGTCGGTGAATTTTACTACGATTTTTTAAACTGCTGAGAAAATAGTAGATGACATGCCAATTTTTTTATTCTAATATTAAAAATAGTTTACTAAAAGGTTACAACATAGATGGACCTATAGGCCAGCACAGACTGCATATATAACAAAATGAAAAGAAATTAGCAGTAAGGAAATCAGTCTCCTACAGGCCGAAAAGAGAAAAGCTTGGGAGACAACCAATTCTGATCATAGTAACTATTTTTTAAATTCATATATAAAAATATATTTGAATAAGTAAAACCATTACTAACGATGTATCACTTCATATACACAATTATTCCTAGAAGAATTTGATATTATTGCTGATGTCAATTTTATCATTATTCTCTTCATAACTGTCTATAGCAGCAGCACTTTCTGAGTTGTCTTTGTTGTAACAAAGATCATGTTCTATCTTCGTATCATCTTTTCTCTTCCAAAAAATGGTTCCTGAACTGTTAACTATGAAATCAGGGGGATTCAGACTGTGAATACTTGTATCCTTAGATTTCTCTTCTTCATTATCACTTGCATTTCCACCATTTCTGTCAATATCTGGCCACCACTTGATTGTTTTATTTCAGATTTATAGATCAATGTGACCCCATTGTTGAGCAGCCTCTAGAATCTGTATTTTGGAATCTTTAATACCATTATGACCTGCAAAATAATGGAGAGAAGTAAAATTACAATGAGATTCCACTAGACACCTCCTTTTGCCTTGAAATACCTTGTCATTCCTAACTCTCCATATGTGCCGAAGGATTTCAAATGAGAAGACAACCCAAAAATTATTAAGTGTTTTAATGAAATTTCCTAACAAATCCAAAAAATTTCATTTCAAGTAATATTATATTTTTATTATCCAACCCCAAGATTCGCTAAAAATTGTGGACATTAGACTTTTAGCATAATGACAATAAAAAAACAGATGTTCAAAAGATTCAACAACATTACATGATGGACAAACATAAGGGGCGAGGTTGGCATCACTGAGGATAGACCCAACAGCCAACCTTTTCAAAACAAGCAACATCTAAAACATGACTTTTTTGATTCAAGCTAGTTAGACTGAATATGACTTAAGATGGACTTCTAGTCTCTATTTGAAAGATTAAGCTTCTAGTTATTGTTCAAGATAGAAAACATTTCCTAGGTGTTATATAAATCCTTTTAGGAGACATTGTGGACAAGGATGAGCCATCAACCCATCTTATGTTGTCCAAGTGGCGTAGTAGGATTCACTGATATTGGTCTGCGATAACATCAAGACCATTCTCATGGCTTGCAGCAACTATGGGTCTGCTTCTCAGGTCTATGTTACACTTGAGCTCCTCCTAGATGCTTGCATGAACACAAATGCCAACTTCCACTCCCTACCAAACGTTGGACATGCTCTAGTAGTGGCACAATGCAATTTACATAGACACAAACACGTTTGCGGTAAACATGCCTCAACCAAACATCCTATGATTTCCACCATAGCTTTAGTAGTCTAGTACACCTTTTGGCAAAATTACAAAGTCCAATTCACAAAGCTTCTTATTGCACTATCTTGGGTGTCATTTTGTAGACTTCAGATTGTACAGTTGACATGACAACCAAGTTGGTACCCATGATGCTCACGATATGCCAAGTCATTAGTTAGCTCAGTAGAGATACACCAACAATCAATTCAGATCTATGATTGTTGAGAGATGAGAGTTAATCATAGGAAATGGTTCCACTTCTATAGGAAATTGTTCAACTTTCTAGCTATTTCTAACCTCCACATTGCCACAACATGAATCAATGTAATCTATATAAACATGTATTTGTAACATAGCTTATTAGAATGTAAGAAGTCAATAGGACATAGAAGATAAACAACCATACACCTTTCTCAAGGATATTTCATGTACAAAACAAATAGATGAATAAAATACATTCACCATCTACTTCTGCATCTATCTATCTTTATATGCATTATATATGTTAAATAAGCTTCCACATACGCCATAACTAATCTACATTCTCTTCTAGAGAGTCATCCATTCCATTAGTATTCTCCCTGGGCCTTAGATCACCACCAAAATTTCTGTATTGAATCTCATCTTGACAATTTTTTAAAACTGTATAAGGCTTTGCAAAGAACATAAAAGGTTCTTTTATGAGATATAGGGATAGAGAATTTAGCTCGAAACTCATCCTAAGTTGTCAATTTACTATTTTTGAAAATACCTTCAATTCTTAAATACCCTTTGATGCCCATGGTTTAGCATGGCGACCCTGCAGTAGAGAGGTTTATTTTTCCAAGCCAAGTTCCACCAAATAGACCTAAAGCTAGTAAAATTCCCATATTTTTACCAAAAGCTTAATGCCTAGAAGTTAAGGGTCATGGACTGCCATGCCTTCCATATACTCTGAAATACTGTAGACCTAAATGATTTAACAACAAACTTACCAAAAAGAATATAATGGGGGTGCAACCCCTTCTATTACTTATTTTTTGGAACAACTATTGAGATCTTATTTCAGATTAGTACCTTCCAAGGTTTGGATCCCTCAAGAGATTTAAGGATCCATTTAGCTGCCAAGGTAATACCTTGCTGTTTCAAATCTTTAAGGTTTAATCCCCTGTTCTCTTTTGATAGACAACACCATTTCCAATTAATAATATGTCTCTTCTTTTTACCTTGCCCATCTGACCATAGAAAGCCTAACATTATCTTCTAGACCTTTTCTTCTTGACAGCTCCCAAAAAGCCAAGTGGAGGCATAATAAATATTGGATGAAAGAATCTTTTGACAAACTTGTACTCTACCAGGCAATGAAAGAAAGTGTCTCTACCATTTCATATTTTTCTTTTAAGGTTTTGGAAAATTCATTTCTATATATCTTTAAGGGAGGGGTAAACAAAAAAGAGTCCTAAATTTCTTACAGTCTTATTTGGACCACCCCACTCCCAACCCCATTTGTCAAACCATTTAGGAGGAGAGTTCTTCCAAATTAATACATTTACTATTGAAGATCTTTGATCTTGAGGCAATGCAATACTTATCAAGTATATTGCTTTCATTACCAAAGTTCTCTAATTTAGGACATAGTGCTATAGTGTCTGCAAATTGGATGTTAATTAAATCATTATTACTAGGGAGTGCAATACCCTTGACAAGTGGGCTTAAAGATGCCTCTTTTAATTAATGTAGTGCCTTAGAAACAATGACAAAGAAGTAGGATTGAGTGGACACCCCTGTCTTATGGACTTTTGGAGGGCAAAAGGTTTAGTAAATTCTCCATTATTTTCAATCTCAGCAAGAGCATCCTTAGAGAGCATTTCCATCATGGTACAAAGCTTTTCAGTAAAACCCAAAGCTTTCATTTCCATGCGAATAAAAGGCCACTCAATACTATAATATGCTTTTTCAAAGTCTAGAAGAATCATGCAAACACCCTGATTTGTAGACTTTGCCTAATCTGAACTTTACCAATTAGTCACAAGATTTTCCAAAATGTATTTGCCTTAAACATGTGGAAAATTTGATGTCAAATCAGCAGAATGCTCTATTTTTAGGTGCACCTAAAAATAGTGGATGCTATTCCATTTTAGGCACCATCTTTCCAGCAGTCAAATAACTATTTTTAGAAGAGTTTGTTCTTAGTTTTGAAGCAGACCAAGTTCTATTTTTAGGAGTTTAAAATAGGAAGGTTCGTGCAGTTTTAAGTTGCTGATTTTAGAGTCTCTTTTAGTTTTTTTTAGATACGTAAATTTGGCGTTGGGGACAGTCCCAAGTATTGATTTAAAAAATAAGTTTACTAAATATTGCCGCCATGAATATGCAATCAAGAGAGAGATTCAAAAGGATCCTACAACACTGTTGATACAAACTAAACACTATTAATTTCTACCATTAGAGCTGATGACCCTATAAAGTTCCCTACCAATCTGCCCCCAAAATTTTTGCACATTTTCCCACAAGTATTTATGTCAAACAGTTTGCATGGATAAGGAAATCGAAGGATTTCATGAGTGTATAGAGCTGGCTGTTTCATTCATAGTTTCCAGACTTTGCTTCTACTTTGTTATTAAAGAATTGCCATGCACAAACGATTGGACATTGGAACACACAGTTGTATTACATTCCCAAATGACAATATATAGCAGAAAATCTATTGAATATGAGCAAGATTATCAATTTAAACTGCAGAACTATGCAAATTGCAAGAGCTGACCTGGAGTTTTTGTATTGAAAATGATGACTGTTATGCTGCAACGTGTTTATGATTAAGACTGAACACTAGCTGGCAATTTCAGAATATTCGTCAAGATGATCCACATGGGCTGATAATCAACAGATAATGACTGATATGTGATAATGATTGCATCAACAATACTAGAAATACTCATAGGCAAATATCAAATGCATCATATGGTTTAGTAACCAGGCGCCATCTAGCTGTGATAATGGCAGCCCTCTTCATGTGAATCGTTACCTTCTGGTAATGTCTGGCAGCTATAAAGGTTATTGCGACTCCTTCTGGATATTGCAAGCAACAAACAATATGCACACAACTCTTAAAAACTGCACAGAAGTTTTGGAACTTATATGATGCTCAGGTTTTTACACAGTAGCTCCAAATATTAATCATGATCTGTGCAATCTGGGTTGATTTTAATGGCCAACAAACATTCCATTGCTACTATATAATGTAAACAATTCCCAACCGATCCTTCAAATATTTTATTACAGTGCTTAGTACATGTCACACCCAAGCTTAAGATAAAATTGTGTCCACCATACAGAAGCAACATCCATTAATAAGTCCACATCAAATGCTTTTTAATTCCTTCAATAGCAACAAGGATTACTCCCAGCTAACACAATATGTATGCCCAGAATTATACTTATCCGACTAGCTCATAATGCTTCAACTCTTCGTCAGAGGGTCAAACACTTTGTATTTAGTTCCAGAACACCAACATACAATGAAGCAACAATATTTCAACAATGTAATTGGCTGGTATAGTCATAAGCAATGCACAACAATATGATATTCCGCTACCAATTATCCTCTGACGAGTTTGACACCCTTGGTGATAGCCAGCACTACAACTGAGTTCTATCTACAACATTTGCACACAGTTTACTCAGTGTCTATTCCGCCCAGCCACACGATTAAACCCACGAATCCACAAACCACCAGCGAGTAATCATCCATGACTTCCCCCATGCTATTTAATTTTCAACAATAAATCAAACCTTAGTCCATGACTGGAGAAAAAACCTAGCTATTAACTTCCACGATTCCAGACACCAATTAAACGAGCCGACCAAATCATATTGAAGTTTTTATCATACTGCACTGATCTTATTTTATATTTATTGGATATTGTATCAAATTTTTCCATAACCTATGTCTATCTTTATGATTGTATTATTGTAAAGAACAAGGAAAACCCATAATAAACTTGTCACTCAATCTATTAAGCACAAGCACTGATTCTGGATAAATTGGTCAGCCATCAACCTGGGTGGATATCTCACCACCATAACCAATATTCTCCTTGAGGGTTCCCTCCTTAGGAAATTCTTGAAGTTCTCTGCACAATTCCCAAATTTTTTTCGTATCCCAAAATGAACTCAATATTATTATTTTGTTCTTCCTCAAACTCCTAGACCTTTTGAAAAATAAAATGATATTCAATTCATTCCTTATGTCTCCCATTGATTTTCCCAAAAGAGCATTAAAATAGTCCCTTTTAAAGTTTGCTCCTACTTAGTCACTGAATAAGTCACTTTAAATATTTTAATAAATACTTAAGTGAACTTATTATTTTATAATAACTTAGGCTTTTATTTCATTTCTTTCACTTGAATTTTCAGAAACACCTTGGGAATATCATCCCAATCGACATGGAATGATGCCGAACTCTGCTACTTCAAGAATTGCGGGCTCCTTGAATCATCTGATTAGCCTACAAGAACCCGATGGATAGGCTAATACTCAACAACCGACTAACTCACAAGGGGGACATTATAGACCAATCCAAAGATTGAAGCCTTGGGGCCCATCCATTGTATTTTAGTGCTCAGGCCTTATGTTGGTGTGGTTGGCTTTTCCTCTATCTTCCATTGAATGGCAACGTTGTGTAGGAGATATGATATTGCATTTATAACTCCTTGGATGTAATTTGACAAGGAACCAAGTGCCTTCTTGTGAATGCTCAAGGTGGCTTGAAAGCTTGCCAGAGTTCCCTCCACTAATCCAACCCTTGCTTGATATAGCATGCAATTTGTAGTGACCAAAGAAGCCAAGATATTTTGTGGGAGTAATCCCTTGATCTTTGTCATTCCCTCATTCTCATCATAGGATTCCATGGCCTTTGAAAGCTTGGAGCCACCAATGCAATAATCTTATATATAAGCGTTTGTGAGTCATCACCATTTCTTTTTCTTGCAAAATGTCCATAGTGTTTGAGAGAAAGATGGATGCCACCATAGATTCCGTTCATTTTTGAGGGAATTTATCAACAAGTTTGGTCCAATAATCTTCCCTAGAGTAGTTTAAATCAATGAAGACTCTACGACGATAGCCCTTCTCAGACATCCCAGATTGAATCTTGCTATTTCTAGCACCTTTCGTTTGTTGGGCATGATGTATACCTTTAGATTCATAATTGTGAAGAATGCTCTTATGGTACAATTGAGGCCTTTCGAAGCTTTTATTTGTATTTATTCTTTTTTCAACCAACTTCCCAACCACCCCACACATGTCACAATAAAGGAATTGAACGAAGTGATTTTATTTATTTGAGAATCATCTTTTTCCTTGCATTGTAGTGGTGATTGTGATCTTAATTGGAAGTAATGATTAGTGCCTTGAGTGATTATAGTGTTACCTCATCGCTTGAGATGCCAGTCACTAATGTCTCTGCTTATGCTTTCACTACCCTAGTTATTGATAGCATAGTTGGCAAGCTTATGTGGTAATTCGTTGCCTTCTTTGAAGTAGTGTTGAATCTTGGATGAGTTCAAGTTAGTTTTTGCCATACCTACTCCATTATGTTCTTTAGTTTTTTAGCTTGTTGACCTTTTGTTCATAATTGCATTTCTATTGACCAATGAATCACCCTTGATTGTGATGTCCTTGATGTTGTTTGCTTTGCATTTACAAAGGCCAAAAAAATGGCTTGTACTTCTACTTCATAGTTAGTTCCATCTGGTAATGACTTGGAGGTTGCCCAAACCACTCTCTTGTCACTAGCCTTGATAGCACAATTGGCCCTTAAGGCACCCACATTGATCTTAGCAATACCATTGAAGTTGAGTTTGAGCCTTTCATTTGATGGAGGGGTCCATTGAATGTTGACCCGTGATTTTTTATGGTTTAATCGGCAAGACCCATGAATGAGAGGCGATTTGATGTATTTCCAATTTTTTAGAATTTCATTGCTCGAATTAGTGAATAATTGTTTCTTTTGAGACTATTTGTGGACCCTGCTCATCATAAATTTCCTTATTTCTATTGCTGATTTGTTGATGATCAACTATTTCGAGCATGCTTTGTCATTCAAAATCTTATGGTTCCTCTTCTTCCACAAGTACCAAATCAATATTGATGGGCATATAATGTAGAAGCAAGAAAAGGCTGAGGTTGGCCAACTTCCAAAGAACTTCATTACGTCCTTTGGAAAAATCCTAGCCCATCCCAACATTTCATAAAGCCATAGTGAGCATCTCATTACTAATGGGCAATTTATGAGCAAATGATTGTCTCTTTTGAGCTTCTACAATGCATCAAGAGGTCCCTACTATGTTGTACATTTTAAGTCTATCTCTAGTCAAAATTCTTTCATGTAAAAGTGCTTCCCTTGAAAAGGCATAAGTTGCTCTAACATTTCATTGTTGGCTAGCCCTCATTTTTTGGAGAGTGTAGGCCACCTCATATCCCAACTTGACAATGCAATTTTCTATTTTGGAACATGTCCATATCATCTTATTTTTCTTTTTGGAACATGTCCATATCACTTTATTTTTCTTTTTGATGATCCTAGGGGGTGGAGCTGTAGTGCTAGAGGGATTTATAAGAGCTTATGGGACATAAATAAGATTGTGGTAGAAACTTCTCAAACTTTATGAGATATTGTATCTTCACCTTGGGCGTTTTCACTTGCACTTACTTTGTTCATTATGAGTTCTGATATAATCTAGATCTTCGTGTGGGATAGGAAAAATTGGTTGTGCTAGAAAGGAAGCTGCCTTAGTCAATCTCTGTTGAGTGTTTCTCAACTTTCCACAAAAACACTAATTGGAAATATGCAAGAGCATGTACATCTTGGTGATGATGTGGAACAATGATGGATACAAAACAAAAACGCTAGGGGTCAAGATCTATGCCAAGTTGTAATAACCCCAAATATTCTGCCCTGATTTTTCAGTTTAGGTTGTTTGACATTTTGTCAAACATTTGGCATGCATATGACTGAATTCTGATTTTTCTGAGTTTTGGGGTTTTATTTGTTTGATTCTTGATGGATTTCAATGCCAAAATTATCACATAAAACATAGAAATGATAGACAATGTTTGTATAAACCAATAACAAGAATTTCACATGCAATCTCCACTTTATTGACAATATATCAGATCCGAATACACTAATTATCAGGTCTGATACAGATGATATCAAATTGAAAATACTTATAAAATGTGTCTACAATATACAAACAAACCATAGGGTTGGGTTCACCACATACCCGTTTGCTTGTTACTTCATTTAGGCTCAATATCATCACATATAGGGCAAGAAATTGTTGATGTAGATGCTCTCAAATCCTGCTGTTAATGTCTGATGTATTTGCTGATAATAATGATGTAAATGGCTGCCAAAACAATCCCTAAACTCCTCCAAGTGAACGTGGCTAGGTCTAAGATTGGAGCAATGAAACCCTAGATTGTTGTGATGTCAATACAATGCCAAATTTGACAGCTAAACCCTTGGATCTGCAATCTGATATAAAACTGTAGAAATCTGAAACACAAATCTGCATGTGAATAAATGTTGCCAATGACCAAAAATTCCTTCCAAAACAAAGCACTTCACTCCCAAACCCTAGCAAAATGCATTTGTAGATGAAAATATGCCAATATAACCTTCAGATCTGAATTCTTTGGTCCTCAATCTTCAAATAAAACTTCAAACCCTAGATGGAATGATAATTTCCTTCAAACCCTAGCTGGAATGATAATGTCCTTCAAACCCTAGCTGGTTGAAGCTCCTCAATAAAGCCAAGCCTGCAAATAAGCTCAATGATGAATTCCAGATGAATCCACCTCTCAATGTGGAGTTGGGTTTTCGTCCAATCCACATATTTTTAAGGGTTTTCGTCCTTAGAAAAGGCTGAACCTATAAAGCTCTCCAAAATTTCTCTGATAGAAAATACCAAAACTAAGATGTCCAAATGACTTGCTCTCATCTCTTTTTAAAGGCTCAACTGAGTCTTCTAGAAGAATCCAAAATAACCTCCTTCAATCTTCTAGAAGCACACTTTATATTATAAAGTGACTTTATAATATTTAATAAAGTGACTTTATAATATTTATTATTATTTTTTTGGTCACTTTAATTAAATTAATTAAAATAAAGTGTTAATCTTTTTGATATTTATTTAAAATAGACAACTTTAAAATAATTAATTTAATTATTATTTCCTAATAACTTCATTATTTAGCTTATGGGAATAAAATAAGCTAAATATCAATATTTGCCATTACTTAGAAAAATGGGGACATTACACAAGTGGTGTGTGTGTTAAGGATAATAGATAGCGTCGATAAAATGCTCCAGCTTGATAAATTAAATAATAGCCATGTTGCTATTTAATTTATATATATATGGCATCGAATTTGTTAAAGAAATAAAGAGACTCATCCAAGGCTGACTTCCTTCTTGATTGGCGCGATTATCTTGAGGACGACTTATCATTTATTGGTCACATTTATTTATAAGAAATATATATTACTTGGCTGACTTGCTTTATAGAAGGAGGTGCCTCTTCGAATTGTATATATAGGAGTTCACTTATCATTTGCAATCATCAAGTTTATTCTATCAAGTGCGAATGTATTCAAGAGTAGGTTGCGAATTTTCCTTAAGAGCAGATTTAGATTGAAAGGAAGATCAGATTATTATCTGATATTGCATTGTGTATTGGTGCTGAATATCGGCCTTGAGTTTGGCCTTATTGTAAAGCGAATTGCTGCCACTATTCATATATATAAAAGAGATCTTTGTTGCTGCGTTTTTCTCCCTCAAGAGGAGGGTTTTCCCAGGGTATCTGCTGTGTTATTGTCTGATTTTGAATTAATTTTCTGTGCATATAATCTGTTCATTAAAATTTACATGGTATCAGAGCGGGTTTGAGAGGATCGTGATCAGATTATTCCTAATCAGCAATACCGAGTTGTTCATCTATCTACATTAGTCAAGATGGTGAACGGGTTGAAGATCGAGGATAGACTCGAGGGTGCATCTAACTTCACATCATGGAGGTTTAGGATCATGCTTACCTTGCGTGAAAATGACTTGGGTGAGTTCGTAGAGTCTAGCGTTCCTGAACCTGAGGAGGAAGAAGCGAAGTTACAATGGGTGAAGAAATCTGTCAAGGATCATATTGTGCCTATCGTCTTTAAGTTGAAGACAGCGAGAGACATGTTCAAAACATTGGAAGAGATGTACGAAATCAACAATACCAGTCGAGCACTTGCACTGAAGCAACAACTTCATCATGTGAAGATGGCAAAAGGTGAAACAGTGATTGCATACTTTATGAGGATTGCAGATTTGAGAGATCAGCTCTCGACAATATGGCATATGGTTGATGACAAAGACCTAACTATGCTTGCTCTCAATGGTCTACCTTTGTCTTGGGAATCTTACATTCAGGGAATCAGTGCAAGATCGAAATTGCCTAAGTTTGATTGCCTAAGATCAGATTGCATTCAAGAGGAATCAAGGTTGGTGGCAAGAGGCGTTGGTCAAAGTTCAAAGAATGAAGACATTCATGTTCTCGCCTCCCATGCTTCAAAGAAGAAAGGAAAAGATGGAAGGAAAGGATTCTTCAAGAGGAATCGTGACAAGGGAAATGATGATGCACCTCCATTCAAGAAGAAGAGGGATATGTCCAAGATTCAATGTTTTAGGTGTGATAAGTTTGGGCACTTCGCCAAGTATTGTCCAACTAGGCCTAAGCAACAAGCTACCGTTGCGGATGTTGATGATGCTTCTCCACAAAATGATTCAAGTGAATATTTGTTCTATTCGGCATTATCAAGCAGTGTACCTTCCGACACCAACACGTGGATAATCGACAGTGGTGCTTCACGACACATCACCGGCTTTAAGGAGCACTTATCAAGTTTGGTGGAAAAGGAGTCTTCTGAACAAGTCATCATTGGAGATGATGCTAGCTACTCCGTGAAAGGAATTGGGACCTCTACACTTCATTTGGATTCTGGCATCTCACTCCAGTTGGGTAATGTTCTTTATGTTCCTGGAATCAAGCGCAACTTATTTCTATTTCAGCTTTGGAAGATAAAGGATATCAAGTTGCCTTCTCTAAAGGAAAAGTTCTAGTGGATGGAGAACTCTAGCTTCAAGGATGCTCAAGTAATTGGAGTTAGACATGAAAACCTCTACAAGGTCTGCACACGTTCTTTACAAGCTTTGGTTCATGACTCTTCAAGTCTTTGCGATCTTTGGCATCGGAGATTGGCTCACTTACACTTCCGAGCCTTACCTATCATGGAGAAGATGGTATCGGGTCTTCCCAAGTTCAACCAGGAGCACGAAGGTACTTGCAAAGGCTGCGCATTGGGTAAGAATATAAAAGCCCCTTTTCATAGTAGAGAAAATAGATCTAAGTGTATTTTAGACCTTATTCATTTTGATTTATGTGGACCTATGTGCTGTTCCTTCTTCGAGTGGTTTCTTGTATTATGTACTCTTTTCATTGATGATCACTCTAGGAAGACTTGGATTTATTTTTGAAATCTAAAGAGTCTGAGGAAGTGTTGGATAGGTTTTAAAGAGTTTAAAGCCTTGATGAAAATCTTTACGGTAAAAGAATAAGGTCCTTAGATCGACAATGGTGGAGAATACACCTTTGGTAGTTTTCGGAATTTTGTATTGATGCAGGGATTAAGAGCGAGTTCTGTGTTCCCTATAATCCTCAACAAAACGGTGTTGCAGAAAGAAAAAACAGAACGATTGTGGAAGCAACAAAGGCCATGATCCATGATCAAGATTTGAAAACCTTCTTATGGGCAGAAGCTTCCAAGACGGCTGTATATGTTCAAAACAAAAGTCCTCATAAAGTCTTGGAGAATATGACTCAGGAAGAAGCCTTTCTGAGGGAAGAAGACTGAGAGTAGGAGTCATTTGAGGATCTTTGGATGCCCTATCTATATTCATGTTCCAAAGGAAAAGAGAACAAAGTTGGAGCCTTCTCGCAATAAGGGAATATTTGTAGGCTACAGTGAGACATCAAAGCCTACAG
>VDFB02174016.1:0-26219 GCA_007258455.2 Sequoia sempervirens
AAAACTAGGGGATCTAATTTGATGTGCAATTTTGATTCAATTTTGTAATGAAAATGAATTATCATGCAATTTTATGTAAATGATTCGCAAAATAATCGATTTTTTAATATTTTCTAGATTTTAAAAGATGTAAAAATGCAATCCTAAGACCCAAAATGAGATGCAAACTAATGAAAGTTAAGCAAGCCTAAATGAGATTCAATTCAATGCAATGAAATGAAAATGAATCAAAAATATAGATCTAGGGCTGAAATAGACTCCAAAATTAAAAAAAATATACAAAAAAAAGTTTTGCAGAAAAGTAGGGTTCCTCCAAAATGATAATAGACAAACCTATTCTCCTTTATTTCATTACAAAATGAGATCCACACAAATAATTGGCTTACAAACCTTAGTTGAGTCAACTCATGGTGTTAATCTATAGATTTCCTTATGGTTGAGGGATGGGGGTCAAGTTCAAAAAACACTTTGGGGGAAAAACTAAAAATAGTAAACTAACACCAAAATGAAATTTAACACTTGAAATAAGTTAAACTCAAAACTGTTAGAAACTACAATCAAATTGGAGATCAGAGAAGGTCAGATCTTAATGTACCTTTCAACAAAAGTAAGTTTCTGAAGCTAATTTGGGACTCATTTACCCATGGGTGAATAAGTTCTTCGTTAGGGTTTTTTATACAACTTTCGAGAGCCTATGGTCCTATCTTTGTACTTCCAAATTCTTCATGTTTTAGTTTTTAAAATTCAAAAATAATTTTTGTAGATGAGTTTCTGTGAGATGACAACTTTTGAAACTTTGACAACTTCATTTTTTCTCTTCAAGAGATCTTCAAGTCTTCTTCAACCTAGATCTACAAACACAACATGAAAGGGGGAAAAAAAAAAATTGGTGAATGGGGGTTTCCCTTCGTCAAACCACATTTTGGTAATCAAACCTTCAAATAAAATGAAACATGAAAAAGGGAGTGAAGAATGAAAAAAGCTATGTTACCACTCAACAAACCATTGAATAAACCTTGGAATGTAGATTTGCAACTTCCATGAAATGACTTCAATGAATGTGGATATTGAACCTTGAAGCATGCTTGAAATTATGGCTTTGAATGCTTGATTTGATCATGAAACCTACATCACCATATCAACTTAAAAAATATGCATGATGCAAGAAGAATTTGACATAAAAATTGGATCTTGATTTTTACAATAAAACTCTGATAATTCTTCTCTTTAATTCCTTTGATCACCACTTTAGCTCTTGTAATTGAACACTTGAAAATAATCTATCTTGAAAAATCTAGGTGAAACATAGTGAAATAATGTTATAGTTATAGATATGTATCCTTAATTTCTTGAAATTCAAATATCAGAAGCCAAAATATGAATATACACATAGAGATATTAAAATCCTGCCACAAACATAATTTATATTTAGGTCCTAAGGTCAAGGGAGGATGCACTCACCCATGGGAAAATGGCTCCTAGGTCCCTAAACCTAGGACATACATTTCTCAATGAGAAGTGTTATGTTAAGGCATAAATGAATGTTGAGTTTCCTCTTCAGAAAATGCAATTAAATAGGCTTGGTAAATGAAATAGAGGGCCAATTAATGAAAAATTAAGGTCAAATAATAAAAGAGCCCTAAATAAGTGTGAAAGTGTAAATAAATACATTTTACAACATAGAAATTAAGGCGCAATTAAGTCAAAATTAACTATGAGGGCCCAAAAAAGTGTAGGAAATGTAAAGGGATACATTTCTCATTGCTACACCTAGATTTGTAGAATGTTGAGTGAGGTTAATGAACCCTCATCCACAGTTTATTATGTATGGGTTGTACAATCCATATTAACCTTGATTCTAGATGCTTTGTCCATTACATTGTTTGCTTGTATTTCTTATAAGATAAATACAATGGTTGACTCATTGCACCCAACAACCTAACCTAAGGACTAACATTAAGTCACTAACATATAAATAAAAGTAAATATTTAAGTAAATAAATAAATAATAAACAACTATAAAATATAAATAACTATAAGCAATAAAATAATGTACAAATAACATATAAGTAAAGACTTTTTAAATCAATATGAAATATCATTCTAAAGAGGGTGATTAAATATTCATTATTCCATCAACCATGAAAAGGAAATGCAAAGAGTATAAACAAAAACTAAAATGTAGAGGAACCATGTCTTGAAGGATAAAAACCACTATTATTATGCAATCTTCCATTACCATGGATAGGAGATATGTGAGTAATTAAGGAATGACATGCATGGAAAAGAGGGGTGACCATCCCACTAAGAGGCATGGTAAGCCTTGATTTTATAGAAGATAAGCAATATTTGAACTGATTTGGAATGCTTCTAGAAAACCAATCACTTCGCCTTTAAATCTACCATTTGGGTGTCAATTTGAAAAATAAAATTTAGGGGAGAAAGTAGAGAAGGGAGAAACAACTGAGGTGAGCAACCTTGAATGGGAATTGATAAGTAGAACATGTAGTGGCTAGGTTAGATTTCTTGTTACATTGTAAACACCATTACCTTGTATTTCTCTACTTCAAGTTCCTACATCCTTCTCATTGACTAAGTTGCTATGTCAATTGACTATATCTCATTGCTTCTTTGCTTCCTTTCTATAAATTGATTTTGATGAAGTAATAATGCCAATCTATAAATTGAGCATTGTTGGTATAAGATTTCTTGGAATTGCTCTTATAACCTAGCATTAGATTGGCCTTAGGCTCTTGACCATAGTCAACCTTTCTTTTGTTCATCAACAAAGTTCAAAGTAATCCTACTGGAAGATTACAATATTTAAGGGAGTTTTGAAGGATAGTTTGAAACCTAAGTCCAAAGAGTCCCCTTGAAACATACCCCAAATCATCATACCATAACATTTCTACTTAAACATTTTGTGGGCCAAGCCTTAAACACAAAATTTACAGATTTTTAAATATGAGTTATAAGTGAAAGCACTCCATAGTGACTATATCAGCATCTTAGGTTCTCTAACCTTAATTATTATGTTTTATATAAACCTTTTTTCTATGCATGAATGAGTTTGAGGATGGGAAGAGGTGGTTATTCTTCAGTAATGGTATATTGGATGCCAATGTTGGAAATTTACCTCTATCTAATTTTTTTATACCTACCCCAAAATTTAGTAGAAACTCTTTTAACATATTTGTTTCTCTAATTAATCAACCCATAACAAAAATTAGAGTAGAAACCAAATAAGTTATGTAAAGGTAGTCATTATTTGCTACCTTATATATATAATCATACTAGAAGGAAGGTTTAAGAAAACAAAGTTATATAATGATGGAATCAAGGGAATGCTAATCTAGGACTTGAAAACAATTATAGATATGCTTCTAGGGTATGTGTAGGATCATCATGGAAAAAATAGGTCCTTAAGTGGTAAAAAAATCAGAAAAAATAGAGTTAGGAAACTTGACGTAAAAATTTGAATAAGTTATCTATATTATTTCAAAAATATGTAAGAATAGAATCTATAGAAAATTGAATTTAGTTACTAAACTACTAGGTTTTTAAAAAGAAAAAAATCTATTTGGTGAAAATTTGAAATTTCAATGTAGTAGTTACTAGAAATTTTAGGGAAAAAAATAAGTAGTTGTGTCGACCACCTAACCACAATAAAATGATAATATTTTTTATAATATTTTTAGATATAAGTAGAGGACTCATGTTTGGATGTGATGCATATTTTTTGTAATTTTTTTCCAAATAAATAATTAATTATGATTTTTTTACAACTTTTAAAAATATAAAAATGGTATGTCTGACCACCTTAACTTGGTCAAAACTTCATCAAATTCATTTTTTAATCCTATAGTATGTGAAGCATAAGAATGTGATTCATGTTTTGGATTAAAAAATGTGATCCGTTTGAAAAGCTATAATTTTTTCAATCAGCCTATCAATCAGGGCTTTAGTCATAATTCAAATAGAAAATGAATAATAATTATTTATTAAATTCAAAGTAAAGAATAATTTATGTTGGTGGAAAGCTGAGAATCTACTTAAAAAACCCTTTTTGTTTCATCAATTTTGGGCAAAAAAAATTCATCAGTCACATACCCTACACATACCCATCATATCTCCACTTTTTGGCCCATCATGATCCTACACATACCCTCTAAACTCATCACAAAAATAGTTACTTGCACAAATTATTTCCATCTATAATCTTTCCCTTTTTACTATATTTTCTCACCCAAGAAGGTAGAAGGATTAGTAGATTGTGATGTTCATATATGACTAGCCAAATTGGGTACTTACAACTATACACTAGATGAATGGAAATCCTTGACCTAATTCTGATGTTGTGTTGTAAATTAGGATGTTTTAGATTTGAAAATTAAGTTCCTATATTACTTTCACCCATACACTTATAAGGGTCCAAAATCTGCATATTACTATAGTGTAGGAAAAAGTATCCCTTTTTCACACTTAATTTGGGAATAATTAATAATAAAATGAACCTAATGTTTTTTAAAGAGGAAAAAATGGGTTTTATAGGGACTCGAAACCATAAATTTTACAAACAAAAGAAATAAATTGTCAAAGAACCCAGAAACAAAGAGGTTGTAGAGAGGACATCATATAACAAAGCAAAAGCCACCAAAAAAAGGCCAGCAAGGGCCACAATAAAGACCCCAAAAAGACCAAACAAAACACCAACAACAACTAAACTTGGGACTTTTAAATTTTTCGTTGTCTCAGCTTCCATGTCGTTCATCTCCTGAACCCCCCTATTTAAGATCTAGACCATCTGGAGAGTAGGTGGTGCTTTCCTCTTAAGGTTGACACGAGTCCTCTTTGATATTCCTTGGTCCTCATCCTTGCTTTTATCCTTGTCCTCTTCTGGGTCAACAACCAATGAGCCCTGTTGTGACTTTTCCAACTTTACAGACATTGCATTAATGATAATGGCATTATGCCTTGCCATTCTATGGTTTTGTTTCACAACAATTTTCACATTTTTTTTTATTATAAAAATTTCAGCTTCCGGAGTCTTATACTTGTCCTCAATGTCATCATCTCTCATCCCTATATTATTCTTTTTTTGTTTTCCTTCTTCATTGTTCAAAGCTAACAACTTCAGTTCCAGTTCCTCCAACTTGCTATTTAGAACCCTATTTCTAAGATTAAGATCATTGATTTCTTGATAGACCCATTTCATAACCCTGAAAATATCACGACCACCACTTCTAGTAGAGGAAAGAATATCTCCAAACTGATCCTAATCTAAAATGAGGTTGAAATCATTCGAGTTAGGGGAGCTGGGAAATCTAGTTCCATCATCTCTGAAAGAGGCAGGAAGGTTAGAAAAAAAATATCTGCTAGCTTTAGGGTTCATATTTTTGTCCCCCAAAGAGTCCACAGAGTAGGAAACCAACTTATTGGTAGGGAAACCCTTGAGAGCGAGTTTCTTTAAAGGGTTCAGGTAGCTGGGGTAATTCTCAGGGTTAACTTTCATGTGTTGGAGTTTACAAAGCTGGGTTTTCTTTCCAGAAAGGATAGGGGACAAATGGGCTTCAACAATTCTCTTTGGGTTAGAGTGATTCTCTGAATCACCACTATCCATATCATAGTCCTCAGATGTCATGGAGGCAACTAGTTTGGAAAAATCCAACAGGCTTTGAAAATTTTCATAGATCAACCTAATTAGCCCAGGAAGAAGACTAGGGTTTCTCTTGGGATTTTTCTTGTGGTCCTCAAGGCTATTGCTCAATGAACAAAACAAGTAATTAGGCAAAGAAATTTGTACCTTATGGCAGAAGTGGTTAAGGAGAGAAAAATGATAACCATAAACTCTGGTGAATCTCCCATCCAAGGTAATATACTCCATAATGACATGGAGCACCTTTCTCCAAAGCGCCTTGATGGAGTTGACTTCAAAATAGTTGTTGGAAACTTTGACCAGTTTTAGTTTCTCCTTTTCTTTCTTTGGGAAATTGATTACCGCCTCATCTGCAAACCTTCTGTCACAATAAAATTTCATGCCCTCAGTGGACATTCCAGTCACCTCTCCTATGATTTCCTCATCTAGTTTCACCTTTCTCCCAAAGAGGATAATTTCTCCATTATTCTAGTTCTTCTCAAAGTAGTCAATGGCCTTAGGATCAGGCCCATGAAGTTTTTCTAGATATGGAACCAAACCACCACACTCAACTTGTTTCTAGACCTGAGCATTCCTCTTGTGAATTTCATAGCTAATTGGCTCGATTATTTTCCTATCTCCCCCCATATTCGCATGCACCTCACTGCAATCTCTACCAGCACTGAAAACCTGAAGAAAATTTATGTAGCCATTCCAATGAGCCCACAAAGCATGTCACTTTTTCTTACCAGCTAAGTTATTTGACACGGTCCCATCAAATCTCTTGATTTTGATGTACTTAAATCCCTTTTCCCTATCATAATTAAAGATATTTTCTTCTTTCCCATGCATAATATCATAATCTAATAAGGCCCTAACTTCAGCTCCCAAGTCCTTGAAATTCTGCCATGTGTTCAGACCTCCCCACTTAACCCCCTCATTCGCAAAGTAATCTGCCACGATGTTAGCTTCCCTATAGACATGAGATATTTTAACTTTTTTGAACTTATCTAAGATAGATTTAGTGTCTTCAATCCAATTCTTAATAGACCAAGAGGGGGGGTCCTACCTAGGATACAATCAATGATGTTTTTGGAGTCCCCTTTAAGCCATAAATATTTTATATTCAAATTATGTGCTAAATTTAAAACTTGAAAGCTCTTATAGCCTCTACCACATGGATGGTTTGAGAACCTAGGGAAATGTCCATAGCCACCAAAAAGTTACCATTTGATTCCCTTCACACACCTCCACTTCCTTCCATCCTTGGATTTCCCTTCGCAGCACCATGAAAATTGGCTTTAGTCCATCCATTTGGTGGAAAGGTCTAGCGCACCCCCTCCCTATCTTTCTTAGTTGGCTTGGATGCCTTAGATACATCCATTTTGAGATTCCAATCCTTGGCTATCATTAGATAATAGGTAGTGCACACCACAACCTCAAGATTAAAAAAAAATTGGGGAATAACATTGAAGTTTTCCTTTTTTAAAATGAGCCTAATGTTGCCTTAATTTAGTGTTGTAATATAGTTTTCATATTCACACTAAGCTTAGGGCCCTTTTTAATAAAATAGACTTGATTGTTCCTTATTTAGGGTGTTGTAAAGTGTGCCTTTACACTTTCACACTACTATAGGTCATTATTAATTAATTGAGGTTAATTTTACTTAATTAGCCCCTTTAATTAAAATCCAACCCTAATTAAATACAAATTTTGAGGGATAAAACCCAACATTCATAAGTTTCATTCCACAACACTTAGGTTTGGAAGATGTTTATCTTAGGTAAGTGACCTAGGACCTATTCACCATATGGAAAATGGGTCCTCACTTAGTCCTATGACCCTAATTTTATATAACATTTCACCTTTTCTAATGGTTGTCTCAGGGAAGTGACCTAGGACCCCTCTTTTGGATATGTTTTTGGAAGTATTTTAATGATTTCAAATCTACAATTCAATGTTGGCTTGTGATATTTGAATTTCAGGAATTAATCTTAAGATATGTATAAATACAAGGCTATTTCACTTAGTTACACATAGAAATTTCAAGTCTTCAAGCATTCTAGAAAATTTATGATAAAGTGTGATCAAACACATTCAAGAGCATTTCTAAGGCATTCAAGGGAAAAGTTATAGAAGAATATTACAACAAACAAGATTCCATTGTCATGTCAAATATGTATTGCATCACGCATTTTGTTTGAGTTAATGTGCTTATGTAGTGTTCAAGATCAAATTAAGCATATCAAAGGAATTGTTTCACATGAAGTTTCATGATCAAGATATACATTCATTGAGGCTACTTCATGCTAGTTTGTTGATTTATCCAAGGTTTAAATAGGGATTGGTGAGTTGTGACATTGCATTTGTTTATTCATCATTCCTTTCATGCATTCATTCATTTCAAAGTTTAATTACCAAAATGGGGTTTTCCCAAGGCAAACCCATATTCCCTAACAAAACAACATTTTTCTCTCTTTGATGTGTGATTACATATTTTAGGTTGAAGATCAACTAGAGAGAAAAATTGAAGAAATTTGCAAAGTTGTTGAAGTTGCAAGGAAAGTTTTCAAATCATGAAAACTGAGCTACAGGTTTTATTTATGGCTTTCTGATGGTGACCAAATGGAATCTAGGAGTGCAAAAATAGAAGAATAGAACCTAAAAAATGATTTTTAGGAGCCCTAGCTAGGACCCATTTTCCATAGTGTGAATGATTCCTAAGTGAGGTTTGAAGAAGCATCTTTGATGATAGGTACACAACATTTGACTCTTTCCAAGTCTACATTTTGACTACTGGTTGGGTTAGATTTGATTATTGTTTCACATTGGCACTTTATACCACATATTTTGAATGAAATAGGAAAAATAGGTACATCATTTTGTTTCATTTTGATAAACCATTCCATTTTTTCCTATATGTAAATTACTATTATACATTTTTTATTTCTATAATAAACATTATTATTCAAATGTCTAATTTTGTTATGTTATGAGAAAAAAATCACTTGCTAGTCCATGTGTCAAAAATATACTTTGATGGGTAAAATATGAGTTGGGAATAATTTTTAAACTACTAAGGGATGACTATTTATCCCTAGCTCAAACCGGGAAGATTCTTGGAGTGTCTATTTCTCTCTCTTGCAACACATTTCAAATCCATTCATGGTTATAAATAAGCTCAAAACAATCGCAATACCTTGTGAGCTAAGGGTATGGTAGTAGAAATTGTCACTAGGTGTAGTGAGTTGACTACCTTATCATATTTTGTGAGGATTAAATGGAACTTACCCTTGATTGGTTGAATAACTAGCATAGCTACACTAAAGAATTCACCCTCCAATTTGATTTCTCAAATTTAGAAGAATAATTAATCTCCCTAAACATTAGATTCTAACTATACAATACCTCTCTATTCATTGGATGAAATAATTGGTATCCTTGCATGTCATCACCATAACTAATAAAGATACACTTTACCACCTTAATATATAACTTTGAATTTTTTTCCTTGGGTAGATGAGTATGACTCACAAAAAATTATTACAAGATGCCAATGTGAGGGATTATTTCCCATCCAAATATAAAAGGGTGTACTATCTACAAGTTTTTATGAAGGGGAGATATTAATTAAATAATATGTACTAATAATTATCTCTAACCAAAATTATTATTCCAGACATGTCATGGTAAGCTTTCTATTCAATATTTCTATCAATGTATTATTCATTCACTTGGAATGTAAATTTGTATTAGAAGTTTTTGGAATTGTATTATGCAATGCAGTACCATTCTCTTTACAAAATTTATCAAATTCATCTAAATAATATTCTCCATGATTATTTGTTATCAACACCTTTATTTTTCTACTTGCTTAATTTTTCACAAGAGCCTTAAAATATTTCAAATTACTAAAGACCTTGAATTTATGCCTAGGAAAATAGACCCAACTCCTAGAGAAATCATAATTAAAAGAAACACAATATAGGGATCTATCTAATGAAGGTAAATTTTGAGGATGAAACACATCACTATGAATAGAATTTAAAATACCACAATATTTATGTGATCTTGAAACAAATTGAATATGATTTTATTTTTTTTACAATTTTTAAAAAAGTAAAAATTAAGAGAATAATTTATTAGCCTCCTAAGATATTTCACACTAATGTGGCCCATGTGCTCATGCAAAAACATGTTGTTCTTAGGTATTATCTTGCATTCTAATGTGACAATGTGTTTAGAAACCCAAATCATATTTTTCCCTTGCAATAAATATATTTTACACTTGTGTCTTTGTATCATTTTTTCATGTAGCTAATTTATTTTCTATAAGTATCAAATACTTTGGGTGTAAACATTGAAGGTACCAATAAACTATGACACTAAATGTAGGTGTTGGAATCAATGTGGAAAATAATTCCAACATAATCTCCCTTTACCAACATTATAACTTTACAAACTAGTTTATTCACACCATTGAAGAGTACCTACACACTTCCATCATTCATCTTAATAAAAATAACATGCTTTTGCTTTAACCTAAGATGTGTAGAATTTTTGAAATAACTTTGAACTCCCCATTACAAATCAACATTCTGACTCAACCTGGCCTAATAATACTCAAAAGGGAGTTATCACCGAGATATAAATTCCCACCATCAAATTTCTCATAGTTAAAAAATTACTCCTTTTGGAGAGTCGTGTAGAAAGAGGCACTACATTTGATCATCCATGCATGCATGGAAAGGGCTGCAAAACTGCATCCAATTCCTCTTGAGAAGCTTTAGAATTTAATTTCATCTTCTCCTTTAATTCCTTCTCTTTGTGGCCTTTAAAATCATATTTCCAATATAATACCTTTGATTTATTAGGAGACTTAGATCTCCCTCAAAAATTAGTTTTTTTTCTTCTCCTTTTCCTTTTGACCATTTGCAAGCTGAGAGTGCTTCACTATATCATTTAGAAGTCTTTCACCTTATCTTCTTAAAGATAATTGAAACCACAACCTAATCAAGAATAAAATTTGAATTATTGCTTCCAATTAATATCACTATAGTATCCCATGAGTTTAGAAAATAATATTATAGCACCATGCATCAATATTATTTCTCCATCTTTACACAAACACCTTGGTTTTCTTAAAATAGTGTTAAATGCATTCAACTTCCCAACAAGTGAATCTATGACACCCATCCTCTAGGAATAAAAAATTCTTCCATAATAAATCTTACTTACCAATTATTTGTCCTGGTACAACTTTAACAACTTTCCCTAGAGGGATTTCGTAGAGGATTTTTCCATAGTTCATTAGAGAGTATGGAATTTACCAAGAAAATTTGATTGAAGATTCTAGATTTCCAATATAACATAATCTATTATCATCATTTATAGTTGATGATTAACTTATAAAAATTTCTTCAAATAGATAATTATTTATCAAGAAATCCATCGTATTGAGCTTTCATAGTTCTATGTTTGTAACATTAAATTAATCTATCTTAATTTGTGATTGCAAAAATAGAAGATGTTATACACATGGATCTCAATCAAACCATGACTACTTCAAAAAAATATATCACCTAGAAGATATATAGTTGATGAAGCTTTGATGTCAAGTGAACGTAAATTGATAGAAAAAAACATTATTACACTAACCAAAAAGGAGAGACATACATGCATAATCTAATGATTTTAAAAAATAAACAATGCAATGACATTCACCAGTATGACACATTATTTATCATGGGTAAAATTATTAACCAAAAATATAAGTTCTAAAACATGAATTGGAATGCATTCAAAATATCAAATTCACTTTCAATAGGGGAGAGGGTCCAAATTTCATGTGAGCTAACTTTGTGAGCATGTAGTGCTTGCATGGAATATAGTAAGACCTCCATTTTATTTGAAATGTGTACTATCCTTTTATCAATATGTAACTAAGGTTTGTAGGTGTGTCTCATCACACAACTTTCCATATCAACACATCTATAGATAAGTGTATAAAATTTGACTTTTTAAAGATTGGCTCCTGAAACTTAATCATGGTACCTCTAGTAGTTGAACAAAAAATATCATTTCTTGTGTGTAGAATATCATATTTTTATTTTAAATATAACTTATATGCAACCTAAATGAACCAAATACATTTTGGTAACCATACATTTTTTCCATCTCTACTTTTTCATCCAATATTAATGGACCAATAATTGAATGCAAAAAAAATGTTGTTATGAATAACATATTATTATTTAAAATACAACTTATATCCAACAAAAATGGACCAATAGTTGAAAACTAAAACTTTTTCAAAATCCTTCACATTTCATGGAAACAATAAAGGTATTTATTATGCTCACCTTTTATATTTGTGATAGGCCAAACTATTAATATGAAATACTCCAATGCATATACATTTCTACCCCAATAGTTGTATACTTAAGAATAAAAAATTTTCAGTATGATAAAAATAATTGTTTAAGCCAATAGTGGCATGGTGTGATTGTTAATTTTTTGTGATGTTATTCTTTTTATCAAGGTTTAAACCCCATTTGAGTGTAATTGTTAAGTATTTATGTTGGGGATGAGGTCCCCCGGTTCTAACCTTGAACCAGTTCACAACTCCAAGTCAAAAGCGTTTACCCCTCTAATAAAAAAAAATACTTATTTAAATGATTATTTTATTTTATTAAATGAGCATATTATTTTATAAATTACACACTTATAGTAGATAGTTATATATGGGTCTTTTTAACATTTCAATATTCTTAAATCCCATAGACAATCATGGACCTTATACATCTTTTATGCATCTTGAATCAGAATTTACCATGTGAAAATAGAATTGTGATATGATACTGTTTGCATGGATAAATGTGTGAGTGTTTATGAAATTAAATTTTATTATGTGTTAATTCATGTTTGATTAATGATTTGTATACTTTAGATGAAGCTAACCTCTTGAAGCCAAAAGAATTGTATGCCGTAGCCAAATGATTTCATGTAGATTTTAGGGGAGAGTCTAGAATGCTAAAGACCTAATAGCTATAGGATATAATGAAGGTGAACATTGAAGTATTCAATTGTGAGTCACTATGTCATCCAATAGGACAATAAAAGGAACAAGAAAATTGTATTGATAAGGAAGAAAACACGACTGGTTTTACAGAGCACATCTTTATCAAACTGAGAGGGCAGAGTATCAATCATATTTTGTCTTTTTCTATCTTTTTCAGTTATAGTTTTAGTTTCAAATACTTTATCTCTCTCTATTTTAAAGGATAGTGGAAATATACATTTAATTTATGTTTTTAGTCCTTATGCAAATAAAATTCCTCCTAAGCCTATATAGTTGAATTGGTGATTAAGGAGCAAATCTAGTTGGAGATATATGCTTTTATAGTTATATTTTTTGCTTCAAATAAAACACTTTATTGTTAGTTTTCTTTTATACACTCATCAATGGGAAATTTATTAATATTCTTGTTAGATTGTAGAGTTTAGATATGAGAAATAAAGATGTTCCAATTTAGTGTTATGATCAATTAATTCAAGTAGCATATATTTGGTTTCTTGTATGGGTATAGCAACTCGAGCAAGGACCACTTGAGGTATTGTTCACCCACCTTAATTTTTGTTATTAGATTAGAAGATTACATTGTTGAATTTATTTCAAGTAGATTCTATATTACATGTACATGAATGATATCTTGTATCATGAATTAAATTCTCTATAATATATCCTCGAGTCATTCTTTGAAGAGGTCAAGTATTTGGAAGTAAGAGTCAATAGTGTAAGTGAATTGTAAAGTTCAGGTCTAACAGTTAAAAATTACAATGCTAAGCTAAATATACCCATAGCATCAATAGTAGATTAAGTTATCTCCCTTGTTTTACAAGTAAACACTATTTACTTTTCCAACCATTTCTATTTTCTTGTAAATGTGTAAACTACCTATACTGACTGATATAAGCTATGTAGATTCCATGATATAACACACAATGCAAACATCATTAAAATATTGTGAAGCCCTAGTTGATAATTAAATGAATTATTTGCAAGGGTTTAATGAAATTTTTAGCTAGAAACTCTTCCTTTAAATTATGCTTCCAACACCAAGTTTATTGAGCATTAGTTGAGGCCTTATATTTTTTTTCCATTTCTAGGGATGGTGCTACATTCAGGGTTCACTTGTGTAATTTCAGGTTTTCTTAGCTTTAATGTTTTTATTTTAGCATTATGATAATTAGGTTTTAATCCATCAACATGTGAAATTATTTTACTAACACTGTGTAGGAGCATATAATCCAAAGAATTACAACTATTTTATGTAGAGGCAACGAGACACTCTAGGAAGATTTCTCCCCTCAAAAAATGAAGTTTTAGAGGATACTTGTGATCAAAGTGAACAAAGCGAGGGAATTCCTAAAGAAGAATCATCCCTAAAACGAATATTCACTATAGTAATAGAAAAATTATCCATTTTTCCTTAATTTGGGAAATAATTAATAATAAATGAGCTTAATGTTGCCTTGATTTTATTTTGGGGGCAACCCCTTTTCATGATGTAACTTCATTTGGAAACATATGTTTGGCATAGGTCTTTCCATATAAGCTCTCATTTCTTCTTTATTGTTTATAACTTATCATTTGCTACTTTAAAGTAATTTCCCACAACATGATATTTAAAAATTTCTTTAAAGTTGTGGCATACATTGGCATTATCATTTTGATTTTTTTTACTATATCTTATGCTTCATAATGCGGTCTTCTTACTGCTTGTGATGTGTCCTCTTCTTGGTGGTGTCATTAGGTTTTATGTCCTACAAGAGTATGACCTTTCTTGGCATATGACATTCCTCTTAGTGGTAATGCTACACATTGTATTCCCTAAGTTGTGAATCTCTTATCCTAGACTTCTCCTCTCTTGGAGATATTAGGCATAATGTTCCCTAAGATGAGACCTTTCATGAACTAATAAATACTCCTTTGAACATATCTTATCCTATTCATATTTTTTACATAAGTGTAGCATAATGTAACTTTCTAAGCTTGTGAAGCTCAAAGTTACAACCCTTTTTCATGGCCACCAAGCATAACACACCATGCTTAGTGGAGCCATTTTTGTTCATAAGTGCCTAGCATAATAGAACTTTCTAGCCTTATGAAGCTTGAAGTACATTTTTTGTGGCACCATATCAAATTTATCATAGTTATAGGTTTGGTATGGTTAGTATGATGAGATCCTATAGAGCTAGCATGACTTTCTCACTTAATCACTTTCTGGGGGCTCACCTAGTGTATATCAGACTGCACTAGCCCTTGTGAGCACATTTTTGCTTGCATAGTGGATAGTGGGTTTCACTTGTGAACATTTTTTTTTGACAAATAGCTAAGGATTGATCTGAATTGAGTTGGAAAAATAGTCGAGGCTTGATCCATTGCTTTTCTTTTTCTTTGAGCCTTTGACATTTGTCATTGTTGTATATATATGTTTAACATAGGAATTTGTCTCCTTTTTCCTTTTTTGTCTTTTGCATGAGATCTTAGATCTTGGAGGCTTGATCATCCTCCTTGACCTTTGCTATCTTATCCTTCTAACATAGATACAATTAGACCTCTCTTGATTGTGTACTTTAGTGTGAGTTTGACACAAGGTCATCCTCTCACTAAAGTGGGGGCTAAATGTAGTGTAGAAAAATGTATCCCTTTACATTTTCACACTTTTTTGGGTGCTCCTAATTAAAGGCATGTGCAGGATCATGATGGGCCAAAAAGTGGCAATATGATGGGTATTTGTAGGGTATGTGGCTGACAAATTTTTTTTTACCCAAAATTGATGAAATGAAAAGGGTTTTTAAAGGAGATTCTTAGCTTTCCACCAATATAAATTATGCTTTACTTTGAATTTAATAAATAATTATTATTCATTTTCTATTTGAATTGTGACTAAAGTCTTGATTGATAGGCTGATTGAAAAAATATATAACTTTCAAATGGCATCACATTTTTGGAATCCTAAACATGCATCACATTCTATGCTTTGCATACTATAGGATTAAAAATAAAAATTGAATTTCATGAAGTTTTGACCAAGTTAAGGTGGTCAGACATATGAATTTTATAGTTTTTAAAAGTTGTAATAAAAAATTATAATTAATTCTTTACTTGGAAAAAATTACAAAAAATATGCATCACATCCGGACATGAGTCCTCTACTTATGTCTAAAATATTATAAAAAAATATTATCATTTTATTGTGGTTAGGGTGGTTAAAAACACCTACTTCTTTTTTCCTGAAATTTAGAATACTACAAATTTCAAATTTTCACCAAATAGATTTAAAAAAAACCCAATAGTTTAGAAACTACATTCAATTTGCTACAGATTCTATTGTTACATATTTTTGAAATAATATAGATAACTTATTCAAATTTTTATGTCAAGTTGCCTAACTCTAATTTTTCTAATTTTTTGCCACTTAAGGGCTTGTATTTTCCATGATGATCCTACACATACCCTTAAATATAACTTAATTAGGTGTTAATAATCCCTATTCTTATCTACAAGCCTAATAAATTACATTTTTCGAATGGGAATCATGACAATAATTAATCCCATTACATAACACTTTACCTTGTGCAATGTGCATTCTAGGAATAGGGATCTGAAATTAAACCTAAAATTTAAAACATGTTTTTGGCAGTATTTTATGGTCCCTAAATCCATATTTCAATGCCAACTTGTAATATTTAAATTTTGGGAAATTAAGGATACATACCTATAAATACAAAGTTATTTTATCAAATCACCTAGAAATTTTTGAGAGAAATTTTACAACAGCAAAGTTTATGGTCAAAGGCATTCGATAACGAAATTATCAGTGATTTGTTGTAGAAATCAAGATCCATTCATCATATCAAATTCTTCTTTTTTCATGAATGTTTTTGGAGCTAACATTGTGATGTATTTTTCAAAGATTCAAAGAAAGTATTCAAGCATTAAGATCCACATCCATTGAATCCATTTCATGCAAGTTGCATATTTCCAAAGGTTTATTGTTCATTCATCATTTCTTCTTTCATGCTTTATCTCAACTTAAGGTTTAATTACCCATATGAGGTTTGACCAAGGTAAACCCCTATTCACCAAAAACAAACAATGTTTCCCCCTTGTGTTTATGTTCCAAGTTTAGGTTGAAAAAGGATTGAAGATCTTTTTGAGAGCAAGATTGGAAAAGTTGTCAAAGTTGTACAATCATGAAATCTCACCTACATATATGATTTTTGACTTTCTGACACTAAAACTTGGATCAAACATTAGTTTCGTATTAGTATTAGAGGCTCCCAAAAGTTGTTTGAAAACCCTAAGAAAAGACCCATTCACCCATGGGTGAATGAGTCCCAATTTACCTCTGAAACCTATCTTTTGGTGAGAGGTACACATCATTTAGACCTTTTCAAATATGTAAAAATTTTGTTGTTTCTATCATATGTTTTAGATTATTGTTGCAAGTTTGAATTGGCATAATTAGGCTAATTTAATATTTTTTAGTTTTTCTCCTAAAATTATTGTTCACCCTTGTACCCCAATCCTCAAGAATAAGGAAATCAGTAGATTCTCACATTGAGTTGATTCACCTAAAGGTTGTTAGTCAATTCTTTGTGGGTATCTCATTTCCTAATAAAAATAGGATAAAAAGGTCCATCATACCCCCTTGTTACCATTTCATATTAGTGAACCCATATTTTTATATTTCACCCTATATACCTCTTTCTCTCTCCCTCCCTTCCTCCTTCCCTCTCTCAATCTCTCCACCTTCTACTCTCTCTCTCTACTTCTCTCTATCTAACCTATTCCTATATACCTCTTTCTCTCTCCCTTCCTCCCTCCTTCCCTATATAAATCTCTCTAGCTTCCTCCTTACCTCTCTAATTCTCTCTATCACTTCTCTATCTCACCTCTCTCTCCCACCCATTCCTCACTCCCTCATCCCTCTATCTCACATCTCTCTCCCTCCCTCACTACCTCTTCTTCCCTCTCTCCTTCCCTCTCTACTCTCTCTCTATCTCACATCTCTCTCCCTACATATCCCACCCTCCCTCCTCTCTCTATCTCACCTCCCTCTCCCTCCCTCCCTACCTCTCCTTCCCTCTCTCTTCCTCTCCTATCTCCCCTCCTCTCTCTCTCTCCCTCTCTATTACTCTCTCTCTCACCTCTCTCTTTCTCCATCCCTATCTCTCCATCTATCCCTACCTCTCCCTCCATCTCTTCTTCTCTCTCTACTTCTCTTTGTCTCCCCCTCCCTCTCTCTACATACATCTCTATCTCTCTATTTCTTTCTCACCTCTCTCCCCCTCGCCTCTCCCTCCATCTCCCCTTCCCTCGCTACTTATCTCTACCTACATATCCCTTTATACCTCTTTCTCCCCCCTCTCTCCCTCCCTCCTTCCCTCTCAATCTCTCCACCTTCCTCCTTCTCTCTCTACTCTCTCTCTCTCACTTCTCCCTCCCTCCCTCTATCTCTACCCTCACTACCTCTCCCTCCCTATCTATCTCTATTTCTATCTCTATCTCTCTCCCTCCCCCCTCTTTCTCTCTCTCCCTCCCCCTATTTCTATCTCTCCTCACCATATCTCTATCTACCTCTCCCACTCTCTCTTATCTATCTTAACTATCCCTCCTTACCCCTCCCTCCTCCTGTCTGGCTCCAATCCTCCCTTCTCTCTCTCTCTCTCTCCTCTCACTGCCCCCCTCTTTCTAACTCTTGTTTCCCTCTCTACCTATCTAGCCATATCTACTATCTATCTCAACTATCCCTCTTTACCTTTCCCTCCCTCCTCTCTCTCTCCCTATTTATTTGTCTCTCTCCCTCCCTCACTACCTCTCCTTCCCTCTTTCCTTCCCTCTCTAATTTTATCTATCTCCCCTCTCCATCTCTCTACCTACCTCCCCCTCTATAACTCCATATCACTCTCTCTACCTATATCTCCCCTCTCCCTCTATCTCACCTATACCTCTTACCTCCCTCCCCTCTCTCTCTCTCACCCTTGCCTCTCTATCTCTCTCTCCCACCCTCCCTCCTCTCTCTTTATCTCTCTCTCTTTGATGTACATGCAGATGTGATACAAAAAGGGGAGGAAGGTGGGGAGATTGAGAGAGAGAGGGAAGGAGGGAGGGAGAGGTGGAGATGCAGAGAGAGTGAACTAGAAAGAGGTGAGAGAAATGGATAGAGTGAGAGAGAAAGAGTGGGAGGGAGGGAGAGGTAGGGATAGATATGTAGAGAGGTGATATAGAGAGAGTAGAGAGGGAAGGAACAATATAGAGAGAGGATGGAGAAGTGAGAGGTAGTGTTGATGGAGAGATGTGATAGAGAGAAGTAGAGAGAGAGAAGAGAGTAAGAGAGAAAGAGGGAGAGAGTGAGAGAGAATGAGAGGGAGAGAGTGGGAGGAGGGAGGGATATGTATGGAAAGAGAGATAGGTGAGATAAAGATAGTAGTGAGGGAAGGAGAGAGAGAGGGAGGAACATATAAGTGAGAGAGAGAGAGAGGTGATAGAGAGAAGTAGAGAGGGAAGGAAGGATGGAGGGAGAGAGAAGAGGGATAGAGGGATAGGTTAGATAGAGAATAGAGAGGGAATCTAGGTGGGTGGAAGAGAGATATAGATATAGTGAGGGGAGATAGAGAAAATTAGAGAGGGAAGGAGGGATGGAGGGGGAGAGAGAATTGAGATAGAGATAAGTTGAGAGAGAGACATAGAGATAATGGGGAGATAGAAGTAGAGAGGGAAGGAGAGAGTGAGAGAGAAAGAGGGGGAGGGAGGGAAGGAAACAATGGAGGAGAGAGAGATAAATAGGGGAGGGAGAGTGGGAGAGAGAGAATGAATAGAGTAGAGGAAAGAGAGAGAGAGAGAGAGAGAGAGAGAGAGAGAGAGAGAGAGAGAGAGAGAGAGAGAATGGTGAGATATAAATAAGTAAATAGTGAGATAGAAAGAGCGGAGAGAGAGGGAGAGAGTGAGACAGAAAAAGGGGGAAGGAGCGAGAGTGTAATGTCCCTAATAGGAGTTATACTAAATCTATTCTAAATTATCAATTTTACAAATAATGGATTTAGAGAATACCTTGTCTTGATTTAGTTCTTGCAGAAAAGTTAGAGATCAATTACAAAAGCTGCCAAACAAGTAGAGCATTAGTAACTCTATATTAAACATAGTGATTAAAAATTAGTAACTATATATTAAACATCATGATTAACATCAATAAATCCATAGTAAACTTACTAATTCGATCACCAATCCACCTTGGGAATGCTCAATTATGGGTCACATAGAAGATGTTAGAAACCAAGATCAGATTTGCAAACCGAAAAGACCTTCCATAGAAGAGAAAATCATAAAAAGCAGAGAGGTTGCAAAAGAATGTGCAACATAATATTATTCGAGAATTCAATAATTTCATGATAAATATTTTCTTTATAAAGCAAATATGCAAAACCCTAATCTTATCTTGAGCAACAAGATAGCTCAAAAGATAAAGATGAGAACTAATAAACCTAGGAATTAAATAATTACCTAAGTAAAGTTATGCAAGTGTAATTAAATATTAATTACACCAACACCCCCCCATAAGTGCAACTTAGGGAGAATCAAATAAAGCATGCACTTAAAACTAAGATGAATGCAAGAAAGCATGAATGGGTCCCGACAACAAGGCCTGATCAGGTACCCAAGCACAAATGCAATGATGAGGTAGAGAAGGAAAACCCAGCAATGTCAAATGGGTGATAGCTAGATAAGTATGATAAACCTATAACTTAAATTAAATAAAGCCTAAGTAAAGCATATGTAACAAATATTAATTACACTAACACTCTCACAAGCAACCTAGAGAAGCAAATAAAGTATGCACCTAAAACTAAGATGAATGCAAGCAGCATCAATGGCCTACTAAATGCCCCGCCAAAATTCCAAAGTACAAAATGCAACGAAGGAAGAGAAGAAAACCGCGGGACAAACCCCTACAATGAGATGACTGCGCGAAGCACTAGAAGAACACTATGGAGTAACACTGTCTCACAACCACGCGGCGGTAAGATACTTATGTCTTTTGCCAAAACCCTAAAACCAAAACCGGTTCACATAATGTGATAGCAGACCTGGAGCGCTACTGAACACTAAAATCACATAATCGATCAACCCCGGAACTGTAAAGGCTACCAAGAGATGAAGGATGGCATGATCGCATAAACACATACCCCAAAGTTGCAGGCCGCTATACACAATAATGGGTTACATTTTGGGACATCCCGATTTTTGCTTGAAATCACATATTCTGTAGTAATACAATGATTTATGACTTTAAAGGTCCCACTTTAAATTATTTTAATTAAAAAGGGATTGATCAAACCCCCTTCGATCAAACCCCCTTGGATAGAACCTTGTTAGATTCAAACCATACCTATAATCGAGTCTCCACACCTATCAAAATGCTGATAAAAAACCACTTTTGATGATCAAATGAATTCATTTAAAATTTATGCTTTGTAAGCCTGTAGCCCTTATTATAAGCTTCCTGAAAAAGTATAATTTTAAATATGTTTAATTTGATTATTATATTTATTTTTTATTTCTTGTGAATGTAGGATTTTCAATGAACATCAAGTTCTTTATTTCACACATACGAAAAAATAGAAAAATAGAGAAAAAAAATTATAAAAAATAAATGTGTCCTAGTTATTGATGCCCTTATTCCAACAAAAAAAGAATAAGTTAATTCAAATGAATACAAAAAAATTTATGCATGCTGAAGTACACCTTTGTCCAAATTATAATTAAGCTGACTTGGAAAATTAATTAAAAAAAAAAATGTAACAAAAAATTATGAAAAAATATCCATCCCCTAGATATTGGTGTGAAAAATTTGCATTTTAAAAATCAGAATTGTATCCTATCTATAAAAAAATTTATGTGCGCTGAAGTGAACATCACTTTTTAAAAATGTTGATTAGTAGAAAAAATAATTTATTAAAAATTACATAAAATGGTTCACAATTTTTTTTTTAATTTTTTTTTAAAAATATAATTAGAATCTACACAAAATATCTAACAAATAACTAGTTTGATTCATCTTCAAAACCTTAATGGTTTAGCTGCTATAGGTGTAAGAAAGTGAATGTCTGGTGAAAAATCTTGATTTTAATGTCAAGTTTAGCCAAAAATTGTAACCCATTATTGTGGGATCACCCAGTTGTGTCCTCGAATCCAATGCCAAAATGAAACTAAAACTACCCATAAGACGAGTACCATCAATATTTTAGAACATTAACCATAAAAACGTGGCCCTTAAATGAGAAAGATCTGAACTAATGTGGATCAAGAACCATAAAATCCCAACTGAAGTGTGAACCGAAGCAAACCAATGATGTGTTTAGCTAAGCAAGAAAGAAGCTAAGGGAAACAACAGGAAACCAGAAAAAATCATCCGAGTTGTCACCAATACATATAATGGATGCAAGAACCCCCCTTAATAGAACTTTATATCAGTTCATTATTACAATACCCAATGATTGCAGAAGGAGAGAATGCAAAACTACAGAAACATGAGTGAAAATGCAAACCTAGCACACGAAACAAAAATAAATGCATGCATAAAATAAGGTAAACATATTCTTTAAATGACCTCAAATCTACATAGAGGCCGAAACTAGCTTTCCAATGCCGCAAAAATCGCGAAAAACGGATAAGCAAGTCAAAAGATATGTGTCCCAGAGTGAAAATGGAAACATCTGACATCCAAGGCCGAAAAAGATACCAAAAAAGAAAAACCAGAAAATCACACCTACACTATTGTGTAGAGCTCGGAAACAACTTTCCGGCGATATCTCGTTTGCAAAAAAAGGACATCGTATGCCCAAGATATGCACGTTTCCGTGAAAGTTGTCCAAAAAGCTCCGATTTGGCCCCTAGAAGCCCTTAGGGGCTAAAAAAATAAGGCCCCTAGTCGCCTGGGCAGACTAGGGGCTGAAGTGTTTGGGGCTGTCGGCTAAGCCCCCGGTCACCCATGTGACTGGGGCTGGGGCTAAAAACTATATGGAGGGCTAAGCGCAGGGGTTTGGACCCCGATATGACTAGGGTGGAACTTGAAAAACCCACAAGCTCGGAGCGTTAAGCCCTCGGGGGCTGTGGCATAGCTGGTGGCGCTGCAAAGAAGGCTGCTGGTGGCGGTGATCTGGCGGTGGCTGGTGGGAGGTCGCTGGGTGGCGGGCGGGTGGTGGCCTCCATTTATACTGGCCGCATTTTTTAAACACAATTTTTTGATTTTTTTAATAATTTTTTTTATTTTTTCTTGATTTTGGAGCCTCGAAAACTGTGCCTACGGGCCATACAGCCCCTGGGTAAAAAAAATTTCCTCTCTGGACAATTTTTCCCAAACTAGACAAATTTTATATGGAAATAGGGGTTTTTGGGCACTGTGAATCCAACGACGAGGTCCGTTTGGGCCCAAAGTGCTTTGAAAATTAGGCAACCCCCAGATCTATCAAAAAAATCATCGAGCTTGAGACCCTCACAAATCTGGCAAACAGTGACCAAAATAAATGAAATAAAAGTCATTTCTGACTTTTTTTGGTGCTCTGAATCCAATGGATAACCTCGATTTGATCCCAGATGCTTAAGGAAAGAAACCCTCGAGGGACCTTGAATGAGCTTTGCACTATATTCCTCCGAAAAAGCTAAGAAGGGGCTGCAAATCGAGCCTCTAATACCATGTTAGAAACCAAGATCAGATTGCAAACCAGAAAAATCACCTTCCACAAAAGAGAAAAACAAAAAAGCAGAGATTTGCAAAAGATGTGCAAATTGATATATTTGAAGTATTCAATAATTAGATGATAAAGATTTTCTTTATAAAAGCAAAGATGCAAAACCCTAATCTTATCTTGAGCAACAAGATAGCTCAAAAGATAAAGATGAGAATTAATAAACCTAGGAATTAAATAATTACCTAATTACCTAAGTAAAGTTATGCAAGTGTAATTAAATATTAATTACACCAATAGAAGAGGGTGTTTGGATGGGGCATTTTGGTTTCCTCCCTCATGTGTCACATGCCATTCATATGGGGTAGCCTTCTATGCCTCATGTGGCACATGTAATTCATATGAGGTGACTTAGTGAGGCTCTCAATTCCCTCAGCCATCATCCTTTTCCACTTCCCATAATTGGTCTCCTAGTATTGTTACACCATGGTAGGAAAGTGAGGTTATAATGGGTGTCATGGTGGCCCAACCTAGAACCAAAGGTAGAATCTTTAAGACAAAGGAAAGTACCCCTCTAGCACATGTGGGCTCATCTTTTCCTCCCCAAGTGGCACATCTAGAAGAGGGCCCCATTGCTATACTCTCCTTGAAATCCTCCTTCTTCCACCATGGTGAAAACTTAAGCATAATAACATAATCAAATTCCTAATTACCAATAAACATATCAACAATGTATAAAGATTTCTGAGTATGTTACTAATGGAAATAAATACTAATGTGCATAAATTATTAATTCTCCTTTTACCATACTTTGTACTCCTAAATATTTCTAGATAATGATTTTAGACTCAACGTTGTTGTTTTGCTTGGTTGAGATGTATATAATACTCTCTCCTTCTCTCCATGATGTATTGAAGTGACCTAGTCTTTATACTCCCCCTATGGATGTACATGCCTTTTTCATATTATTTTTTCATTAAAAGATATGTCTCTTAAGTCTTGCCTAATCTCAACCTTCTTAATATTTTTTCCTCTTTCAAACCATGTCAATGCTAAGTGATGTCGTTATAAAACAAGGATTCCTATTCTTAATTGAAAAGTATAACTATTCAAGACTAGGTGGAAATTAAAGTATAACAGGTGCCAAAGAAGTAGTGTATACACATAAAATACTATTACATACCATGTGGATGCACTACTCATCCCATGAGATGTCATACTATAAGGAATCATTGGAAACTCTTGATGGAGCATCTCTAAATTCTATCAAACTAATAGGTAAAGGTGTAGTATTAGACCATATTATATGACTACATTGCACATCCCATAATAGATCTAGTTGTAGGGAATCATTATAATCCCTTGGTGAAATGACTGTAAACTATGTAGTATTTCCAAGAGGTGAAATCATGTTGCATGTTATATGTGATTATATTTCTCATTATATTATATGTTCATAGTAGATGCCCAAGTATGAATACACGGTAAAGAAACTAGAGGCATTGGGATCATAAAGGCTTAAAATTTTAATTTTCCTTTGACCATATTTTTTATTATATGTTTTATAAAGGCTTAAAATTTTAGAAAAAACCAAACATGATCTCATTTAGAAACGAGATCCCATTTCTAAAAATTTCAATTTTCAACCTGATTTTTGTTGTGGGTTTCAAGTTGGAAAAAAGGCTTGGGGAACTAGCTTTGGGACTACTTTGACTTGAAACTTGAAGGTCATGTTAGTGTGATGAAAAAAAAGGAAAATTATTCCAAATTTCACCCAAATTTGTATAAACAAAAATTATGAAGACTCCATAATGATTAACTTAACAAAATCGACAATTCCTTATGCGATTTAAATCAACTTACAATTGCACAAATCATCAAAATAAAATTTTAAATTAAATCAAATAACTTTATTTTCTCATATTCCATAAAAGAACAGTTACAATTTCCGGGAAACTCCATCGCCCTTCTACTATGTTCAACCTTTCATCTTCCCTACATGATGATCTAATCTCACTTCCATCTACGTAAACACCTTCAACATAGTCCCAATTTTTTTTTTGTCTCTCCACATGACTTGAATCAAACTTGACACCACTATTATCTACTTCTTTCACATCCATTTCTTGTTGTCACAGTAGCTTCTTCCTACCTACACAACCTCTGACACTACTTCTCTCCTCCTACTTCAACCACACAACCTTTTATTTCCTCCAATGCATCTATTGAGGTTAAACATGCTAACACTAACATCTATATTTAAGTTTGCATTTAATCTAAACCCATGATTCCTACGATGAGATTGGAAATTAAAAAAAAGCATTTTACTCCTTGCCTTGCCCGCACCTTCCAGTGGCATGTACTTTAGTCCATGGTAAGCATCCTCCCATTTCTAATCTACAATTATGCCAAACCTATTTTTATTGACCCTTCCCATTCGATGAAGCCTCACGCATACTATGCTCCTCATATTCTCCATAGGTATTCATTAATTTGGTTGTTTACATTAGAAGGTATTCTCATTGCATGTCAATTTAAATGTAGCATCTACACCTTAAATCTAATCAAACCCTCTCCCTCTGTCGTGCCTTCCATCACCTATGTTCACACAAGCCTTCATCCTTCTCAAAGAAAAGTTTTAAACTTTAATCATTGAATTTTTCTAGGAATTTCCCCTTATGCCAATTGAAACATTCCTTCCATATGTGCCCCTATGATTTAATTCTACTTTCTTTAATTGGCTTTGAATGCCAAAGGAATAAGCTTGATGGAATCATTTCTGAAATTCAAATTTCCATTTCCTTGACGTAAACTAGTGAGGGGTTTC
>VDFB02174017.1:0-19005 GCA_007258455.2 Sequoia sempervirens
AGCCTCCAACTCTGCTCAGCATCATGATGAGATCACAATACTCCTGCTTCAAGTCATCTGCTATGATTTGTCTCGGCATCTTCGTACGAGAGGGCTTGGGGTTGCTCATCCAATGAGTGTTGATTGTCTCCGTACATCTGTCGTATGCAGAAGCATACATTCGCTTAGCTCGCTCCCTCGATTTGTAAATCATGTTTCTATGCACTGGGATTCCAAAGGCCTCACCAATGGCAGCAGGAGTGAGGTTGGCGAGCACTTGTCCATCTGGTGACATAATTGACCTGTGATCTTTCTCATAGTAGTTGGCGCACTCCATCATCAGCTCCGAACACTGAATGGCTGGAGGGAAACCAGCAGCTGCATATAACCCACTTTGAACAATGTTGTGTGAAGTGGTCGAAGGTCGATGACTACCAATCCCCAGCATTCTGTTCTTGAAAGTCTTTAGGTTGACGGAGCCCAAGTTGGTATCAGTTCGCTTGCCCAACTTTGAAGTGAACTTCGATTCTGGCATGAAAGACTTGCTCAGCTTCTTGATAACTGCTTGCCTGGATGCACCATTGTTGTCTTTGCCAGTCACCCTTGCCTCAGCCATCTGCAAAACAATAAACATCCATGAGTAAATTAATTTAGAAAATAAATAAAATATTGTGCAGGGGCTGCAAGTCGACTTCAAGAATTTGAGAAGCTGCAATATCATTTCTCATTTGCAAACCTCAACTTCTCCTTCAACAGATTTCAAACTTCAATCACTTAGAAACAAACTTCCAAGCAAGCTTCAGCAACTTCACTACTTGTAAATTCTCACTTCTTCAATCAGCAAATCAGCAAGTGCGCACTTCTTTAGCAATATACTCTTTGAAATTTCTTTCAGCAACTTACTTCAAGTCGTCCTTCTCAGCTTCAGCAATATGATCTTCTTCAAGCTTCAGCAATATTCCTCTTCAAGTCGAAATTCCTTCAATCAACCTTCAGCAAATTCGAACTTCAGTCTCAGGAACTTCCAACGCCTTTCACTCAGCAACCTTCAGTCTTAGCAAAAATTTCAAACTTCTTCAACAATTGCAGTTACAAAAAATTCGAACTTCTTCAGCACTTTAGTCTTCAACAACTCACTGCAATATCACACTCAGAGCAAATCGAATTCCCTTAAGCTGGTGAGGAGAAATGAAAAACTTCTCAGCTCTTATAGCAAAAATCGATTTCTAGAAGAAGCTAAGTTTAGCCAGTGAATTAAATTTCCACTACTTCATTTGAATTTCCCTCCTCTGGCATTTCTGACACTTGTCTGAGAATCTCAATCTTCTAGAAGTTCAACTTTGACTGCCACATTTCAAATTCACTTTCGAAAATTTTAATTTAAATTCATCTTTTAATTCACCAGCCGGAGCTCTGTCACTTGAATTTGAATTTTACTTCTCTTCGGCTCTGGAAAATTCATTTGTGAAGAACTTGATCAAAATCATCTAGGCAACTCACTTCAAATTCATCGTTCGAAGCATTTTCCTTTCAAAAATCATTTTCAAATTTGCCTTAGAAGATTTTAAATTTTTTCTTAGGAAAATTTCACAATTTGAGCACTGATTAAATTCTTCATATTGAAGGCCTTGGCGAAGTGTAGAAGACATGGAAATCCATTTATCATCACAAACGTCCAGTACCCAAAAGAAAATTTTCCCTGAAACGCGATGAATCCATGGGTACACAACGAACGGGTTCATTTAAATTTTTTTTAAATTTGAACCTTAGAAAAATATTATTCAATCAATTTTAATCCATTCTTTATCTCTGTGAACATCTTGTTGCTCTAACTTGAAAATTTTTATCAATCCATCCTGCAATGCTAGCATTTTCCAACTTCATCTCTGAAAAGTTTGCTCGTGCTTCAGGAAAAATTCATCACCTCAAGTTCTAGGCGTATTTTCTAAGGAAGAAAATACTTTGCCTTAGAAAAATTTTAAATTCTCCCTTGAAAATTTTGCCTTGGAAAAATTTATTCAACTTTGTTCACTTTGCCTGTGAGAAAATTTGTATCCATTCATCTTAGAAATTTTCTTTCAAAACACATCACGCCCAACATGTTTTATTTTTTATAATATCCCCCATAGGCTTAATAATGCCTAACATATTATTCATCACCTCAATATCTAGGCGCACATCACACATGCTGAAGGATATTCATCACCACGCCTAGCAATATTCCATTTCTTATTTACCACCTTAGGCGCATATCACAATTGAAGGTGAATATTCAACACGCCTAGCATATTTCACTTCAACTTCAACACCTTTTATTGACTTCAGCTTGGGCGCATATCACACCTAATGCAGGATAACCCTTGGACTTCCCTATTTTGTCTTCACATGGCCGCATTTGGGCGCATTTAGGCATATGAGGAGGACGAGCTTTTGTTGACTTGTTGACTTCTTTGAACTTGGGTGCATTTTGATGGGTGAGGACGGATTTCTTTGACTCCTTTGACCTTTTGTTGCATGGGCGCATTTGAGAGGGAGAGGAGAATGAAGCCTTTTCCAATGCCATCTTGTGACCCTTCAACTTCCCTTTCTTGTCCTTACATGCCCTCTTTTGGGCGCATTTTGCATAGGGAGAAGGATGAAAGTTGTTGACTCCCTTGACTTTCTTTCAACTTGGGCGCATTTTTGCTTGCATTAAGGATGACTCTTCAATTTCCTTATTTCGTCTTCAGATGGCCCCATTTGGGCGCATTTAGGCATATGAGGAGGACGAGCTTTGGACTTAGAATTTTCTCCATGCTTCTTCATCAACTTGGGCGCATTTCCAGGTAGCTGCAGGATGAAGTCCATACTTAGCCATTTTTTTTTGTCTTCGCCAGTTTATCCATGCCCTGCTATTTATAGTAAGTCTCCTGATTTTTGCATCTCTGAAGCTCAGAATGATTTGAAATTTTGAGTGCTGGATCCTCACGACCTTGTTACCCTGTTGATACTGCTATTTTTAGTTGGCCTGCTATTTTTGGCCCATTTCTGAAGGTGATTTGCTATAAATAGTAACTGCTTGCTTCTGATACCTCCATAGCTCCAATTAACTTGAAATTTGAATGACGTGCTCCTCACCACGTGACCTTCCTGCTGACATCGACACATGCAACTAATTTGCTATTTTTAGTCTGTTTCCAAAATGACTTACTATAAATAGTAAGTGCTCCGTTTGTCTTCAAATTTTACCAGCAGATAGCTTGAAGGATGCTGATCGCAGTGGTTTACACCGGTTTTCGAAAATTCTGACTTTTTGCCCTTCTTTTCAGGCCCCGAAGCTGGAAACCCCAATTTGTTCTGCATGCATATCAAATGATCTCTGTTTGTTCTCGTTCCTGCTGCATTGCGATCAGCTCGCGATTCTGAAGTGTTGGGAGGCAGCTGCCGGGACGCACCTGCTAAAAATAGTAAGTTCCTCACTGAGTGATTATCTCCGTTTGCATGTCACATCATTGCGAAGCTCTCGAAAAACCCATAAAGAATATGCCGACATGCAAATAAAACCCTGACATGCAAACCCTAAAGATAGCCTCGGAAGACTAAATTCTGAAAGTCGTTATCTCACTTTGCATGTTACACTATTGCGAAGGTCTCGAAAAACCCAGAAGGAATCCGCAGACATGCAAAGAAAAACTCTTCGTTTAAGCCTTGAAATCTACTCCGGAAGCTGGACTGCTAAAAATAGTAAGTTGTCTATTTTAGCTCAAATTTTGCACACGAGCAACTTGATGTGTTCTGAATGCAGTGTGACTGTCGGAATTTCAAAAAAATGCTGACGGAATGCCCTGAATTGCATACTTACTAAAAATAGTAAGTAGTTAGAATCTGATGAAATTTCAGTGAGGGCCTGCTAGAAGCATACTGACAACAGTGTTAGTCTCAATTTCAATTTATTCACCTTGCTCGACCTCGAACTGACCAGGAAAGTACAAACCCTAATTTTCAGACTCGGCCAAATTCACGTTTAAGTCCAAAGGTGGAAACATCCCCGTAAAGGCAGATAGAAAAAGAGACGGAGAGAGAGAGAGAGAGACAAAAACCCAAGCCAAATGACCAGAATGGAGCAAAATTAGGGGGGTCCCCATTTTGAATGGGGCGATGTCTGAAAAGGTCACAATAGGACACTAGCGCATGAGACGGACGACAGTGCAGCGCGTTGGCCTCTTGTACGACAAAGAGCAGAATTCACAGACTGAAACTCATAGGGCATGTTAATGACCTGGAGCCTTAATCCAAAAGTTTAACAGTAATTGAAGAAATGCATGAAATGAAAGGAAACAACAAGAAAAATAATATAACTTGAAAGATAAACTATCTAATAACGAAATGACAAGAGAAAAGGAAGAAAAAGACCAATTCACAGAAGGTCCAGCCTCTCGCAAGCTCCTCACGAACAAATTGTACCTACACACACGACAACGGAAAAGTGTTGTGGCTGTGTTTTGGAGTTTGCCTTAGTTAAACCCACGATTTGGTGTTTCCACCTCCATGGATAGCCGGTAGACCACAATATAGAGAAAGTGATAAAGAAATGGAAATAGAGACAACTTATAGAATGCAAAGACAATCTAAATGCTATTCTATAAACAAGGCAATGCAAATAAATAAATGTGTTACCCTCCTTTCTACGTGCTTGGAGAAGTCAAGAGAGGAAGGAAGAGAGCAAGACAATCACACCAATTGAGTAGAGCTGAAAACCTACAACAAACAATGGTGTAGAAGTAGCAAAATGTAGAGTGTGAAGCGTGAAGAGAAAGAGTGAAGGTTGAGTGAATGGAAGTCAGATAGTGAATGAAATTGAGAGAATGTGAGAGAATGAAGTTCAAAAGTGTTTTTGGAGGTAAGAAGACATTTTTGGGCGGTCAAGGTTCGTAGGGGACATTACAATTCGCAGGGTGGCAGAGAATGTAACGCCTCCAATGTCCATTGACTCAAGAATCATGTCAGGACGCCAACGCGATGTGCAGACATCTGCGCGGCGCGCGGGAGTCTTCGACAAAAAATCCCTCACAGATGGAAAACACCAAAGGCACGTGTGAAAGGCAAGGAAAAGGTGGCGGTTTTTTGCATTGTCGGGTTTATAAGGCTAAACTGAGGTAATATTATAGGAAATTTCACTAAGTGCAATTTTACGCCATAACATTTTGCCCCCACTTTAGCAAGCATATGTGTCTAAGCATGTACAAGCTAAATTAGAAAGAGATTGAAGAGAATATACTGAAAATGTAGAGGAAGTAGTCCTTTGATTGGGCATAATCTGATGTGAAAGAGGATGAGGTCCACTAGGATGCGAAGAGGACACGGGTCTTCAATCCTGCAAATCCTAGTGCGATCTCATGAAAATCATGTTAGTTGTAGACAAACATGTCAGGCAAAAAAGCAAAAAATGTTAGACACCATAAAGTTTAGACACAATAAGACACTCCGATCAGAAAAAGACTTTGCTGATAGGTATGGCTAGGACACTGTTGATAGGTATGGTTAGCTTGGGTAGAGACCATACGACAAGCATGTAGGCTTGTGGCTGTTGCAAACTACGTTGTAGGATAGTCACAAAAAAGACAAGACAAGTCTAGTCAGGTTGCCCCCAAGCTAGATGCCAAGATATAAGACATCTAGACACCAAGACACAAGATGTCAAATATCAAATATAAGACACAAATTATAAGACACTGAAGAATTATTTTGAAAAAGTCTTTCACAAAGGGGTCCTTTCATCGGGGAATCCTTTTCATACGACATCAAGACACCAAAGAATCCTTTTGAAAAGATGCTCCTTTTGAAAGACAAAATTTTCCGCAACTGATTCTATCATCAAGGAATCCTTTTGAAAGAACTTTCGTCAAGGAACCTTTTTGGAAAGAATACTCCTTTTTTGAAAGGAAAGTTTTTAGATTCTTTCGTCAAGGGATCCTTTTGGAAAGAATTTTCGTTAAGGAATCCTTTTACTCCTTTTTTGAAAGGAAAGTTTTTAGATTCTTTCGTCAAGGGATCTGTTGTGACGTTTTTCACACATCGCCCCATGGCAAATGGGGACCCCCTAATTTTGGCTTCGCTTTTCGTTTGTTTTGTCCTTGTCTCTCTTTTCTACTGTCTGCCTTTCCGGGATTGTGCCCGTCATAGAGTTTAAACTTGAATTTTGGTCAAGTCTGAAAATTAGGGTTTTGATTTTTCCAGCCAACTTGAGGTTGAGTAAAGTGAGAAAATTGAAAATTGAACTTAATGTTGTTGTCAGCAGACATCCAGCAGGCTTCCCGCCAAGTTTCATCAAATTCCAGGTACTTACTATTTTTAGTAAGTGTGAAATTCAGAGCAATCTATCAGCTATTTTGAGATTCCGATCATCACACGGCATTCAGGGTATATCAGACTGCTTGCATGCCAAATTTGAGCAAAAACGGATAACTTACTATTTTTAGCAGTCCGGCTTCCGGTACAAATTTCAGGGTCCAGATGCAGAGATTTTCTTTGCATGTCTGGATATTCCTTCTGGGTTTTTCGAGACCTTCGCGATGGTATAACATGCAAGTCAGAGATGACCACGCCTAGGGATTGACCTTCAAAGGCTATTTTAGGAGTTTGCATCGCCGAGGTTTCTTTTGCATGTCGGTGATTTACGATGGGTTTCGAGAGCCCAGCGATGGTGCTTGACATGCCGTAGAAGATTCTCACTCGAGTAAGGAACTTGCTATTTTTAGCGAGGTGTGTCGTAGTATACCAGCCCGATTGATTCACGAAATTTGTCATGATGCCACAAAGAAACAAAGTCAAAGCGAGGAGATCTTTTTGATGCATGCAATGCAAATTAGGGTTTCGGCTTGGGCCTAAAATAGGCATCAAAAGTCAAAATCTTCGAAATCCGGTGTAAACCACCTCGATCAGCGTTCTTCAGGCTATCTGCTGGTGAAATTTCAGGTCAAACGGAGCACTTACTATTTATAGTAAGTCAATTTGGGAACATGCTAAAAATAGTAAATCGGTTTGCATGCGTCGATTAATACGACCGGCCCAGTCACGATGGTGAGGATAGCCTCATTGAATTTCAACTCGATCGAGACTTAGGAGCTATAGAGCAGAGCTACTATTTATAGTAAGCCACAGCTAAAATAGGCTATAAATAGCGAGGGTGACTAAAAGTGGCTGATGTTGGCCAGTTGATAAAGTTGCGAGGATGCTACGTTCTAAATTTTAGGTTGATCCGAGCTTCAGAGGCGCAAATTCAGAGAACTTACTATAAATAGCAGGGCACGTAAGCTGGCGAGGATGATAAAATTTTGTCTAAGTCTGGAGTCTCGTCCAGCAGGCATAGGGAAATGCGCCCATCTCAGCTAGAGGCATAAAAATTTTTCTAAGTGTGAGTTTATCCTTCACACAGGGCAAAATGCGCCCAAGGCAGGAAAGTCAAAGCAAAGTCAACGATTTTCATCCTGCTGCCAGGCTAAAATGCGCCCAAGAAGGAAGAAGGAAAAGTTGAAAAAGTTTCTAAGGCATGGAAATCCGCCTCACCCTCCAAAATGCGCCCATCCTGCAGCAGGGGTGAAATGCGCCCAAAAGACAAGGTGGTCAAAGCAAAGTCAACGAATTTCATCCTCCTGCCATGCTAAAATGCGCCCAAGGAGAAGGAGGGAAGTTGTGAAAGTTTCTAAGTAAAATTCGTCCTTCTCCACACCTCAAATGCGCCCCATGCAAGCATAAGCTGGATAAAGTCAAACTAGTCAAATGTTTTCATCCTCCTCAAGGGCCAAAATGCGCCCAAATGCATGCAAGTGAAGACAAAAAAATGGAAGCTGAAAAGTCACATAAAGACATTTGAGAAGTTTCATCCTCCACCTACATGAAAATGCGCCAAAGTTGGAAGAGGGTCAACAAGTCAAAGAAACTCGTCCTCCTCACCCTCCTAAATGCGCCCAAACTAGCCCAAGTCAAGACAAAAATTTGAATACGATGAGTTATCCTCTTGCTAAGCTGAAATGCGCCCATGTTGAGGTGTAAAAAGTAAGTGGTGGTGGTAAGTAAAGTGAAGTGTGGTTGAAAATGCCTCAAGGCGTGGTCAATGCTTGGTAAATACTAGGCGTTATCCTCCTTCATCCACAAAATGCGCCTAAAGTGGAGAGTGTTTGAAGATTTTTGCTAGGCGTGGTGAAAAGTGATGAATATTGGGCGTTATTTTTTTAAATTTTCCTCCATCAAGTGCTGGGCGCCAAGAGTGATGAGAGTAATAAGGTGTGGGAAAAGGTTCTTAGGCGTGTGAAATAAAAATTGCTAGGCGTTGGGCTCTTGAATAAATATTTTCCAAGTGTGAAGTAAAATACGAAGTGGTGGCTAGAAAAATAAAATGTGCCAGGCACCTCTGTGGATAAAATTTTCTAAGTGAAGTTGGTGTCTTTCTCACAGGCCAAAATTTTAAGGTGAAAAATTTCCAAGGCAAAATTTTCCCAAGAGATGATTTAAAAATTTTCTAAGGCACAAAATATTCTCCCTTAGAAAAATGCCTAAGTCTGGAGAGGTGATGGAATTTTCCTTGAAACACAGCAGAGTTGCCAGAGATGAGGTCAGATGATGCCAGCTGCACAGGATTGGTAAAATTTTTCCAAGTCAGAGCAAAATTCTCAGAGGAGATCGAAGAACGAGAATAAATTTGATGAAGAATAATTTTCCTAGGTTCAAAATTCAAAGAAAATTAAATGAACGTTCGTTGTGCACCCATGGTTCGTGCGTTAAAGGAGAAAATTTTTTCTTCACGAGTATTGAAGATTATCGATGAGGAGTTGATTTTTAAGGTCTTCCACTGGCTTGTCGAGGAAATTTTAGGATGAAAATTTTAAGTGGGCACGAGGTTGAAATTATTTCCTAAGGAAATTTGAAAATTTTCTAAGGCAAAATGAAGAAAATGTGTTTTCAAGGTAGATCCTCGAGACGATGAATTTGAAAAGCGCCTAGGTGGTGCTTCAATCCTTACGTGAAGATAGTTTTCTTGAGCGAGAGATGAATAAAATCGAGTTATCGAGCTCCGGTAATTGAAATGAATTTCTCAAAAGATGAAGTTTGTCTAAGGCATGAACTTGAACCCAAAGTTGGCGATGAAGCGGCTTGAAAGTTGGGCGTGAGGATAGGGTGGAAGTGAAGTTAAGTTTATATCATGAAGTATTCTAATACTCTTCTCCTGCGCTTGTTTTCGGGGAGGAATGCCGAGGCGAGCGATGACTTGAAGTGATGAAGCACGATGATATCACAACCTTCGGAGGAAGATAAGTTACAAGTTTCAATCTCGAAGGAAGAAAAGGTTACAAGAAATTGGCTAAGTGTTAGCTCAAGTGACAAAGATGAAATGTTTTCAAAACTCAAGATGAAGAAAGGATGGAAGCTCGAGCGAAGTCGAAGAATAAAGTCAGGAAGAAGATCAAGAACAGTGTGAACGTGTCTACAAACGGAATCTTCTAAAAGGATGATGGTGGACATTATGGCGCATTTATTACCCCACTCTCCTTTGTGGTGGTTTTTAGGGCAAATCTAGTTTAGGGCTGAGGTGGCACGATTCTAGCCACTCTATTGATTGTAACCCTAGCCGTCTTTTGGGACTTGGCTAGCTATATAAAGGGGGAGTCCCCCTCATTTGTAATTCATTAGAAAGTAGACAGTAGAGAGGATCGGGGTAGAATTAGAGTAGAGGGACAGCTTAGAGTAGCTTAGAAGTAGATTGATAGTGTAGTTTGGAGAAGAAAGAAAGTTTTCCCTTTGAAAACTTTTGAGGAAATTGTTGTGTAACACATTTTATGATAATAGATCTTTTCATTGATGATGGAATTAGTCTTGTCATGAAATGCTAGCAAGGTTTCTTCTTCCTTTCGTATCCAAGTAGCTTAATTCATGCAAATAGCTTACTTCGGTGTGTGGTGTTTTATTGAGATAGCTTCGTTTTATTCCATACCACTAGCGGCTTGTTGATGATAAGTCCGCCTTGCGTGGTCAACTGGACAATATCTTGTGTTTAACTTCGGTTGTGGTTTACATACTTATATGCGTTGTTCTGATGGTGTATGTATGTTAAACTATAATAACGTTCTGCTTTCCTTTTGAAGATTGCACCGATTTATTTTGTCAGAAGCGGAGGCTAGGTGAAATCGGTTGAGAATCTATTGGTGAAGCCCCACATACCCTGCATTTAGAATAGAATATAAACTTCTTAGGCCCTACACCCTTTTCAATTCAGTACTTTCTGGTTAGAATAGGAAACCCGCACTTCATAGATAAATCTTTCGAGCATTTGAATCCCTTTCTCCAATGCCGAACAATTCTGTAAGTCCCCTTGAAATACCAGCAAATCACATCGAGCCAAACTGAGCCTATTCGCCTTGGAAAGACCTTGGAGTTGAACATGCGAACTTTCTACGCCAATCTTAAGCATGGAATACTTTTGATCAAGAGAGGATTAAATTGGCCAGATTGGCAACTTTGTCTAGCGTTGAAGAGATGTGATCACCGAAAAACACATCAACAGTTCCCAAGTTTCATTCTTCATGATCTGATTTAGTTCTTCTTCCATAGCTTCTATCCATGCTTGTTCTTTCCTAGCTTCTTTGTATGTCTTAGGTTCTGTCTTTGATAATAAAGCAAAATGCACTTGTTCTCCTGATTTTTCCAGCCTCTTTTGGGTTAGAACCCCACTGTCTTTATCACCTATGATTTTTTATCTACAGAGTGATTTTTCTGAACATACTTAGTTGGAGTTTTTGAAACAACTTCTTTTGGGTCTTCAATGTTGCTATGAATTGATTCATCATCTTCTCTCTCTAGAATCACAGTATACTGAATAGTTTCATGACTTCATCAACCTTTACATTTGCGCTTTCAATTATTCTCTTCAATCTTTTGTTATAACATCTGTAAGCTTTGCTTCTTAAAGAGTAACCAAGAAAAATACCTTCATCTAATCTTGAATCAAACTTACCGAAATTCTCTTCATCTCTCTTGATGTAGCACTTGCTTTCAAATATTTTTAGATGCCTTATTGATGCTGGTCTTCCTTTCCATAGCTCATATGGAGTCTTCTCTATCTTGTGTCTGATCCAAACTCTGTTCAGAATATACACAACTGTTTGTGTAGCTTCTCTCCAGTACATATTTGATAGATTTTCCTGACATAGCATAGTCCTTGGCATTTCTTGTATAGCCTGGTTCTTTCTTTCTACAACTCCATTTTGCTGCGGAGTTCTAGGGGTAGAAAACTACCTCCAGATTCCATGCTCTTCACAAAATCTCTCATACTTCTTAGCTGTAAATTCTCCACCTCTATCCGATCTCAAGACTTTGATTGTCCTTCCAATTTCATTCTCCATAGCCTTAAATTCTTTGAACTTCTCAAAATCTTCCAACTTCTCTTTTAGATATGTAATCCAAGTCATCCTAGTATAATCATCAATCAACATCATGAAATACCTGTCTCCTTGTGGACTCTTACTCCTCATTGGTCCGCATAGACCTATATGCACCAAATCCAATGGATTTGATGTGGAATACTCTTTAGAAGGATATTTGCTTCTTGTCTACTTCCTTTCATGACATGGCTTGCAACTGGTTGATTGAGGTTTTTTAATTCTTGGCATATCTCGGACCAGCCCTTTTGAACTAATCTTGACAATATCATCAAAATTCATGTGTCCTAGCCTTTTGTGCCAAAGCCAACTTTCATCCTTCTACGTAGTGAGACAACTCTATCCTTTCAATACACTGAGATGGTAAATATCATTGTCTGTCCTGCTTTCTTCCACAATCAGCTCACCGGTACTTGATTCTCAGATTTCACAACCATCAACACTAAAGGATAACTTGTATCCCTTATCACACATCTAACTGACACTCAACAAATTATGTTTTAAACCTTCAACATACAAAACATCATGTGTCTTTGTCTTACCACCATCAAGATTGGAAGAATCTAAATGGATTCCAAGAATCCCTAAAATTGTTCTCCTTTTGGAATTGATGGAGGTTGCCAATGATTTTTCTTCTGTTCTCAGTCGCAATACCTTCTTTCTCTTTCACTCATAGATGATTACAACTCCATGGCATGTGTCAGAAGCATAGGCTGGCAGGATAACCAACTTTGATACCATTGTAATGACCCACCCTTAATTTTTTCAAATTTACACCCGTTAGCGTTAGCCAAATAATAATGATAATGTAACGTCCCCTTTTTGAGCAAGCATCAGAGTTTGGTGGTTTAGCCTATCATTGGGTCCTCATAGGCTAATAATGATGTTTAGAGGGCCCTATTGTGGAGATATCTGGTATCTCAGTTGGCAGTTTGCAGTGTTGGCACCCCCAGATCCTTTGTATATTATGAGGCTTGGTTAGTCGGGGGTTTCTGGCTTCATTTGTGTATAATTACTATTGATAGTAAGTTAGTGTGTTGATAGAGGCCAACCTTACTATTTATAGTAAGGCACCCTGGTTAGTAGTGAATGCAGTGGGCTACCTCTTAGTGAAGTCAAAATTGATTTACAATGATTAATGATGGAGTTATAATATTATGATTATTATTAAAGTTACACTTGAATAATAATTAATTATTGAGTGCATATCATTAATGAATTAAGTGGACTTTATTTAAAAGGGGGATATAAATGCTTTTAAAAGTATACTTTATAATAAGTGTTAAATAAAGGGGAGATATAAGTGAATAATAAAGTATACTTTATATTATAAGTTGTGCACCAAAAATGAGCGAAAAGAAAATGAAATTAAAGTAAATTAAATGAGATGAATTCAAATGCAAATTGAATATTATAAAAGGGCATTTTTGGAATTCATTTCATTATGATTGATCATTTTCTCTCAACTTGGCTTTGTGCTTTGGCTTTGGAGGTGAAACCTAGGGTTTTGTTGTAATTTCAATCTTGGAGAATGTAGCCTCTCTTCGATTGTGCTTCCTACAGGTGAGAAAGATCACCCATGGGTTGCAGTTAATTGGTGGCTTCACACGGAGGTCACATCTGAGCTTCATTGGAGAAGGATTTCAGAAGTTTACAAAGGTTTGAATGAAATATCAAAATAATGCAAATATATTGATCATTATTTTAAGAGCAAAGAGAACTACAAGAGAACTTCAATAAACTGGTGGTTGCCAAGCAAGGGTTTTGGCAATTTAATTGTATGCAGCTTTGCACTAGGCATGGGGATTGGTGATAGTGATCGTTGTTGGAGTTTATTGCCATTGTTGTTGCTGTTATACTACTGCAAACTTTATACTTCATTTTGGCATCCATTTTCAGAGGGTTCAAGGCATATCTCACCTATGAGTTCATGATTTGTAACCCTTAGATTTTCTGGGTATTGTTGTTTTAGATAATAGGGTATATTTTATGAATTGGGTTGTCAATATTTTTGTGAAAATACTGAATATCCAAACTGATATAAAAATATGGAATTTTTAGCTGTGTATTTCCTATGTAATGTTTAGTTTTTGAGTTGAAAATTATTATTGCAATATCTTCTATTTTGCTGCATTATATGGTTGTATCAAACATTGCAAATATATCAGAAAACCTTGAAAGAACAAACAAATCAAACAAGGCAGAAATCCAGTTAGCAAGTGTCCACCTGGGGTGGGACATTACAGTGGCATTGGAGCGGTTTCCTGCCATCTTGTTGGGGGTTTAAATTATATATTCAGTGAGCTCACATTTGTCAACAGTTGAGTGACTAGCACTCATTGATTTTCAGTTCATAGTTTTCCAATTTCAGATTTGAGTTAATGGGTTACTACAGGCTTGAAGAACAAACCAAGGAAGGTTATGAACAACTAGCCATTAAAATTAGGGATAGTTATGAACAGGAAGCCAACCAACTCTTTGAGGGTTACCAGAACATGCTAGATGATTTTAAAATAATTCAATCTCCTTATCATTCCAAAAGTTAATACTCTTTCCATTTTCCACATTCTAAAATAATCCTTGCTTAATAACATTCCTTTTTTTGATTAACTGGTTTCATTTAATAAAACCATGGTTTCATTTAATAAAACCATGGTTTCATTTAATAAAACCATGAGGGACAAAAGGAGAGGAAAGTAAGTAGCAAGGATTGGTGTTTTCTAAGTAATTTACATTGAGAATGTGAGCCCAATCTTTGTTCCCTTCCACTAAATTTCATTCAATTTTGGAAAGGAACACTTTATTAAACTAATTCAATCTCCTTATCCCTAAAGCCCCTTGACTTGCGTATGAGTCGCCGCGCACTTCAAAAAGAATAATTTCAAAGTTACATATCTTCTTTTGACTCCATCATTCTTTCAAGTACCTTATCAATCTATGCAAATTCAAATTCTACATCAGGAACTAGTTGTTTATTACATTTGAATCTAATCCGTATCCTGAACTTTGTTGTTACCTTGAGTCCTGAAAAGATTTGTTTGGTTAAGCACAATAGGAGGATGTTTAAAGAAAAAACTTTATTTAGAGGTGTAAAATTCAATCATGGGAAAGATGTTGCAATAGGCAACAAGATGAGTTTCTAGTATGATACTCCCTATGGTTCATTGCCTACTGATGGGTACAGTGTGAGCAAGTATGATGGAACCTCTAAATCAGATAATGATGATGGTTCTACATTTAAACTCAATAATCAGGCTATAGGAGCTCCCATAATGAGCAAGAACCAAATGAGAAGACAAGGTCTATGCTTCTCTTGCAAAGTTTTTCAGGAGCCTAACCACCAATGCATGGATAATGAGGTAAAGAAGCTTGAGGAAGACCTTGCTTTGACACAAGGATGCATTGAAGAAGAAGCCACGAAGGAAAGAGATTTGACGATGCATGTTTTGTACGAAGATGTTGGGGCTCATGAATCACATCATCTAGAAGGACAAAGGGGATTCCATAAGGAGGTCATAAAGGTTAAGGAGACTTATATACATATAGATTTACATTGCAGCCATGGGACAAAAATTATGGCACATGATACACTTAATTTTCCTCCCACACCTCCCTGAACCAGCACCGGCAATGAAGCCACCAGCAAAGGATGAAGCTCTTTAGCCAGCTGACGATAAGCGATGTAGCTCTGATTTGTTCTATGATAGTGGCCACCGTTGAGCTCATCAAGCGGAGCAGCAGCTTATCCCGCGATGATTGTGATTGATGTGGAGTTCCCTAACACTGACACCGCCGCCGCCAGCGCCGCAGCAAAAAGAGGACGGATGTTAAAAATGAATTATGTGATGATTCAAGTTGACAAAATAAGTCCGACTTGCAAACCGGACCCAGAAGATGAACAAACTGTAGGCACCCCATCATTGTGATGTCCCAAGATATTCTTTGCACGATGCACTACCGGAGGAAGCGTGCAAATGATTATGTCCAATCAGCAGCTTCATTATGTCATTGATGCCATCCCGCGTGCGCTACAACAATTGTACCTTTGAGGGCGGTAGAGCTGATGGCACACATGATGATGCTTATCAAACAGCGAGTGATGATGATTCAGCCTCTTATGATAGTGCAGATTACAAATCAGAAAATTTGTGTGGAGACGATTTGTCATAGGGGTCTCATCATTTGGCAAGCCAATTGAAGGTGAACGAAGGCATGATTGCTTCAGCCTTAGAACACTTTGATGTTGTTTAGCAGTTGGTGGCACATTGTTGTTGGACTCCAGGTATAAATGAGCACCTTGATAGTGGACTTTCCCTTGTAGAGTTTCAGACACTTAGAGATGCAGTTGGGATAATGAAGAATAATTACCTACAACTATTATCAGATAGAGATCATCTTCTCATGCTCGATGGCATCTATTATGATGCTCTAAAGGGAAAAGGAAGAGGAGGTTGACGAGCTCACCTATGAGCTTGAGGTTACCACGAACTCTTTGAAGAGTGCTCAAACAACCCTTCAAGAGTCAAATTTACAGATAGATGAGCTTACCGTGGAGTTGAGCTTAGCGCAGTCTTCATCACCAGTGGATATAGTTCCGATATCTATGACAGTTAATGGTGATGAGCATACACCCACAGGTAGTGTAAGGAGCACATTGAGTATGTGGCTACATCCATTTCAATTACAGGTGCAGGTGACACAAATGGGATGGGTACTTTGGATGAATTTAGCAGAGAACCATATGTTGCATCAGGTGTCTCTGAGGATAGTCCTATTTTAGGTGATGCAGAGCAGGTTATTGATAGCTCTTGTGATGAGGTGGTGGATTCTGCAGAGAGTTGTGTGATTGATTACAACACTATTCCATCTTCTTCACAGGAGATATTCAGGGCATCACCTAGTGGGGAGATTGGTTCTCATGTTGATTTGTTTCCCTTTCTTGGAAGCAAATCAATCATAAAATCCCATGTAGCTGATTTTGATCGACAACTTATTGAGCCACAGAGATGGAGAGATCAACTGAAGGTTATGGGAGAGAAGGTTGATTCAACCTTATCTCGTTTTGATTGCACTCATAAGTATGTTGAGTACCTTCTTTGGACAACAGAATTTGGGGAGAGATGGTATGGGGTCTCGGCTGGTACTCACATTCGTGATTTGTGTTTCATTAGGAGTGCTTTAGAGGAGATAAAATCAAAATATCTCCAATTGTTTCATGATAGAGAGTTGGGTGGCTATAGAGGGCTGCAGTATTCACCCAATTAGGCTATTTAGGATCGCAGATACGAGCAACATCTCCATTCGAAAGTGCTTTGTGAGGATGAAGAGGTATCTCATAGCCATGATATCCATTTAATGTGAGGCGGGGTATTTTATCTGACTGCATAGCTTGTCATGTCCCCGGAATTGGAGGTATATTAAATTAATTATTTGCTGCTATTCCAATAGCTATAATATCAAAAAGGATAGACTTATTATTTAATTAATTTGAATATTAGCGACTGTATGACTTAAAATGCACACAAAAATAAAAGTCACCTTGATAAAACAATATCCCTTCCGGAAGCCTTCCCTGGAAAAGGTACTGAGATATCCAGCCTCCACAGCTTCACAGCTGCCACTCCAGCCTGCCACCCCCCACTTACATTATCATTTCCTCTCAGCCAGAGTTTGTAGGTGAAGTTGAAGGCTTGAATGTTTAGCTTTCTCTGAGGTTTGAAGACTTGGCACTGGTTTCTGATTAGGAGATCGTTCCCTAGCTGGAGCGAGAACCCACCCAGGCTCTTCTGTTGTGCTTCATTGGAGGATCTCACAGATGCAATAGCTGTTGTATTATTGCCCTTCTGACAGTTGGTGTGATAGCTGGTTTATTATCACATCATCATTGTAGCAACTGAGGTATTGTTGCAAATTTAATGGTCTTCGACCAAATTTGGAGAATAACGATTGTATTCAGTTTGTCTGAGGAGCTAAGTATTTGAGCAAATGCAATAGTTGGATTATTATTGCATTTCATTATTGTGCTGATATTTAATATCTTCAGAATAAAGTCTATTATTCAGAAGTTTTTAATTACTTTAGTATTGTGCGGCTTTTTTGAATACTGGAGAAAATATTATTATTCTGAATAATATAGTAATATAATGGAAAAAGGCAAAGTAATCTTTTAATAATATTTGAGAAAAGTAAATATACTTTGTCGGGCATGACTTTTTTTTTACTTCAGAGGAAATATTAAATTTATTGGTTGGGCGATAAAGTCATCTTGAAATATTAGCCTTGGAGTTGGGAGTTTGATTCTCATCGTATATTATTGGAGCCGCTATTATATTTGCCGTGGAGACTTTGGAAGTTATAAAGTTTCGAATTATTCAGAGGAAAATATATTATTGAAGTTGCTATCACTCATCATAATCACGGAATCTTGAGAAAGGAGGAAAATCGAAGAAGATATTTAACGTGATACTTTGATATTTCTGCCGCTTCCATAAGACAATCGAATTCATTGGCTAGCGTAGCAAGGACGATTTGAGGATAAGACAAAACCATATAATTGAAGAAGCTAAGGAAGTCGTGGGTCCTAGTTTATATGAGTCGAGCCATCTGAAGGACGACTTTACTCCAAATAGCATCCACTCTAGAGCCGCCAAGTTGAACTGAAGATCACCATATTTTGATTGGGAAAAATCGTGGCACATATTGGAGTCATAGGCGCAGTCACCATAAACATTGAAGAACAGACGAACTTAAGAAGGCTTCAGCTTGCTTGAGACGCACAGGAGAAAATCATCAGTTTGTTGGGAAGAATCGATCAGGCATTGAATATCGACTAGGTTCTTACATGTTTTATTGCATTTATAATTTCATCCTAGAGTCGCTGGTCTGTCATTGATAATATCATTTTCACACAATACTCTTGTAATTTGCATTTATAAGTTGGTCATTGAGATAATTTTGAAAGTAGATTACCAGTCATAGCAGTCATCATAGTTGTATTGGCAATATTCCAGTTTCCCATTTTTGGCATTGTAATTACAACTACTTCTGGGCAATCAATTGTAGAAGGGCTGTAATCAGTTTAGAAGACTTCTTTGGCAATTCTATGAGTTTGGAGGATGCATTCAATCTATTTGTCAAAATGTCTGAGTTGTTGTAAATGCATATTTATATAAATTCAATCATCTATGTGCATTGGAACGGCAGATATACACTTGCATTGCTTTGAAGTACATTGATAGATCATTAGAAATCGTCTATTTGCATAATTCATCATCATTCACATACAAAGAAACATCAAAACAATAGTGCGTAAGAAGTGTTTGATGAAATGTCCAAGGGCTAACACAAAAAATTTACATCGGATTTAGCAAGGGACATTACAATAGTGAGGAGTGCTCATCACTTCTCCCTTAGTCCACACATTGATGACTTGATGACGTGTAGGTGTGGATTGTGTAATGAACCGGACCAAATTTTTTCGATTTTTGAATTACAATCAGCAATGCAACACACCCGTTAGGGTTAGATAAATCAAACCAGCAGTTACAATATAACTCTTTGCCAAGAATGCGCACTCAATCTCAACATGAGAGAGGCTGTCATATGGCAAGAGGAT
>VDFB02174018.1:0-18323 GCA_007258455.2 Sequoia sempervirens
ATACAAGGTTGATCGAGCGAGCTGGAAATGAGCCCTATGTTCTTCCAAGCCAATGTGAGCAGGTATTTTGCTCAGAGGTTCTAGGTAAACCAGGTTGGTCATTTGTTGTTAGACATGATCCAAGAGGAAGGTCGGTAGAGTATAATGTGGTGGAAGAAGAAGATATTGAAGAACTAGAAGATGATGATCAGGATCATGTTCAGTTAGTTGATGATGTCCTTGATGAAGATGTCGAAGAGGAGGAAATAGATCATGATGATGTAGGAGTTAATGTTCATGAAGATGATATTTGTGTGGATGATGACATTACCAAAACTGATATCAATGATGATGATGATATGACCAATCCTTACAATGTCAAATTTGGATCAGATGATACAGAAAAAGAGTTGGATGAAGAAGAAGATTAATGACATTGAAATGTATGTAAATTATGCGATTATATTATCTATTTTGATATTATAATTTCTTGATAGAATTTAGTGTATTTGACTTATGTGGTTACATACCACCCATGATATTTTTAATTTTGCAGCCATTACATAATTAATTTAATGATAAAATTTTCAGAATGTTTAGCACAAAAATTAAAACATTTCAATAGTGATGTTAACAACCTTGAAATTATTGTGTTTTATGTTTCATGTGATCATAAAAGATTAAAAAGTCAGTTGTAGAGGTGGTTGTTCAGTAGTTGACGTGTATGTTGGTTCTTTTTACAATGTAACTGGGTTTTTCTTCTAATATACCTATGGAATTACCAATTCCAATCGAAGGTAGCTCGAAGGACCTGGACCAACTGATGAGGACTTTTAAAAGCCTGAGCCTGCAAAGACCCGGAGAAGGGTGATCCCCTTAATGTGCTTCTACAACCTCCACCATTATTATAAACAACATTAACAATAGCAGATGATCTCACTAATAGTTCAACATGTAAGATAATATCAACTAGAATTGGCTGTTCATAGACAATATCAACTATCTAGAGTGTGAGATAACTAAACACAATCCATTGTATAAGATAGTCAATGATTTGCAATTTGTAGCAAGCTCTAGGCAAAGACAAACAAATACTGAACTACACTAATAATTACAACTTAGGTCAGTGCCATATATCTATTGCAGGAGTCAAATTCATAAGCATCTAGAGGTTTATAACAGATTTAATACATCACATATAAGATTCCTCACAATATTGCATTACAATTTCATTAGTATGCATTCTAACCCAGGACTACTTATCAAATCCTTATACAACACATATCCACCTATAATCCCATTCAAGCATTTTGATTAATTCCTTGAATTAAAGCTAAAATACAATCATACACACCACAACAGTGAGATGGATAAAACAACCCTTAGTTATTTCATTCAAAGTTTAGATATGCATGTACAATGGAGAGACATGAGCCTAAATTTTCATTTCAACTCAAATGCTAGTACTGTTATACAACATTAAATCTCTATGAACTCAAAACTTGTTACAGAATGACTCAAAACATAAATTGAATTTCTTTAAAACCACCAAACTTTACAATTCACTTTGCAACTTCACCTAGACTCGACAAAAATTATCTAGCTTGCTAACTCGTACTTCTAGCTTTGAAATCCTTCTTATAGAAAATGAAGGAGAAAACAAGCACCGAGCCAGAAAGTACACCTGTCACTAGTCAATTGGAGCACCTGGTGATATTTCAAAATTTGTTACAACAACCACCACCTTGAAAAATATTCTTGTTCATCATATCAGCTGAGGAACGTTGATGCAAAAAACCACAAGAAAACTGCACTGAGAAATCCATGAACACAAAACTGGAACCGTTGCAACTGCAATATCTGATCTTCCACCTGTTAGTAGTTCACTCCTTTTACTCCTCAGTCAAATATTTAGTTACCCAATTTTGGTACTCATCATCAGTTGGCCAGTCAAAATTAATTACCTCATCCACCTTGGTATTATAAGGTGTGCATTTTACTGCTACCTGATTCACATCCCTTTCAAAAGATTCCAAAAATGAGCTGGTACTAATAATTTTGTCCATACAGCTCACCAACAAATCATAGTCTGATTCATCACAAATTGAATTAATTTGATCATTGATGGCCTCACTTGCTTGAATCTGCCATTGTTGAAATGACCTGATTTTCCCTTGCTTATCAATTATATCAGGTAACAATGTGTACCCCAATCATTGAAATTCTTCACCAACTCCCTAATCTTCCTACTCAAGTCATCTGGTAAGGTCTGAAAACCTTGCAATGATTTTACTAACACATGAGTAGGCTTTAATGATTTAGGGCCTATTATTTATATCAAACCTTGAGGCCTTATACTTGATATCCAGATCACTGGCTGTAGGGATCCAATTGTCAATTATTGGTATCGCTACTTCCTGATCCCTATCAATATTCTTTATTGCTGCTAACAACAAAGAATATAAAGAATGTATAGATAGAAATTTACTATCAACCTTCTCATTTAAATGCCTCAAAATAGTAGTAACAATTTCCATTTGCTTTAAGAGAGATCCATCCTCACTTTTCTTTATTGATGCCTGCAATTCATCAATTTTTTGCAAGAGCTGCTTCTTTGTAAGATCGATAGAGCACTCTATTTCTTCTTCAAATTCCTCTAAAGAAAGGGTGAGGACATGATTCTGACTAGGAGATCCTGGTGTGGAAACAATTGGATAAGCAGGAGGCACTAACCTTGTTGTGGAAGGTAATGTACTAGTTCTTGGAGCACTTGATGTCTCTTCAATCTGCTTATACCTAAACCTCTCCACTTCAGTTTGTAACTCAACATTTTTCTGCTGCATCTTGCTGTACTCCTCAATCAAAAGGTTATATTTTTCCATTAAGCTCTTCCTTTCAGCTTCCTCCCTTTCAACAGTCTTTTGGGCCAATTTGGCCACATTCACAGTTAAATTTGTGGCCTTAGTGGTTGAGGTCTCTGAAGCTCTCTTTACTATCAATCCTCCCTTGAAATTTGGATTAATATTAGAAACATTTGGTTTTCTCCCTTGTGGGGCCAATGCCCAAATTGCCAGAGTTTCATATTCCTCACTGAAAGCAGAGTTTTGCAATGCTGCCTTAACCTCTTCTTCAGAGTCTTGAAAGGGATTCTTAGACTTCATAATAACATTAAAGGCTACTGCATCTGTAATGTCCCACTCAAGAAGAGTTAATACACCAGCCTGACTCACCATTTTTCTTCCTTCTTCAGGAGTGATGTTCTTGAAGTCTTCCATTAATTCAGCTTTTACCTCCTCATCATTCTCCTAGTCTGACCTGTCAGGTCTTAGTTCTCTTCTCTACCTACATTTATCTTGATACTCTTCAAACTTCATCCTCCATACCAATTGCAAGAATACATTAGTTTTTACAAATGTATTGTCATCTAGAAACTCCTTGCATGCCTCCATTCTCGCATCTTGTACACTTTTACCTTTCATATCTAAATCAGATAAAACTAATTCATCTGGCCTAAGAGGGGAAGGCATACCAACTTGCATGTCTTGATCAGTAACAATAATCTCATCCATCAGATCCTTCTCTAGTTGATCAATTCTTTGCCTCTTCGGGCTTGGCTCAGATGGTGGTGATGAGGGATTGTCTTCTGGTGATGATTCTAAATCAATAATTTTGATTGCCCCAGGCACTTTGAAATTTGGACTTGGTTGTGGAGATACTTTCATAATCTATTTTCCTTTTCTATCCACTTCTTGTTCATCACTACTACTATCCTTTTTCCTCATGTAAATGGGCTACCTTTCTATAGGCTGGTATGCTGGCATTGTTTCAATTGGTTTGGCACCTTTCTCTTTACACCCAGACTCAATTCTAAATTTATCTTTTTTTTCCTCAATGTGCCCATAATTTCTTTGAAGTTTCCCATTAAAAAATCAATTTTCTTATGGTGGGGACTAAACTCCAATAGTGGATCATATTTCAGATCCATTTTTTGCACAACATCTAGTAGCTTACCATAAGCTATCCATTTCTCCTTGTTCAACTCCTGTCTATTCAAATAAAATTCATTTCTAATCAAGTCTTCAAGGAAATTGAACTCATGCACAAATTTTCTAGCTTTTATTCTTTGTCTAAAAAGAGCAAAGAAACCCTCAGGATCATGTTGCCACTTTGGTACACACCTCAAATGGTAATCATTAAAGAAATTATCAAAATGCGTCCAACCTCCCTTTAAAAATACAAAATCAGACATCACTGTATAATTTGGGAAAAATGTTCCCTTACCCCTTCCAGTGAGGTTATCCTCATGAATACAACCTATTTTCCACATAACTTCTACAAATCCCACTCTTGGTGGCACATTGTATGGTAGTATATGAGGGGCTCCCTGAAAACCATATACTCTCAAGACAGTGCTGGCTGGGTATGGGATAATGTCACCCTAGTTATGGTAAACCTTCAATTCTAGCTTCCTCTCCTTTGGCCTGAGGAAATCATGTAATTCCTCAGGGATCCTAGGTATATTCACCATTAATCTAGCCCTTAATCTGAAAGAAAAAAAATTATCAAATTGCACATAACTAGTGCTTTCCTTATTACAAGATAAATATGCAGCCCATATCTATACTGGCAATCTTTCTCCATCAACTGATTGCCTTAATTTCATCCTCTCAGAGAAAAATTCAGCATTCTTAAACAAAAACATATGCATTAGCATAGAATACCAAAAGAATTGAGTGTTGGTGTCATTTTTTTGTAGCTTTGACAACCCTTCATACATCCTCTCAGCTAAGAAAGAAGTGAAGTCATAGGTCACAGAGAAGTTAGGGTGTTGTATTTGCACCCCCATGAACATATAAGCAATGGGAATTACCGTACTAGGAATGAAACCCAAAATATGACATAAAAAAAAGAAAGTGGTTAGGAAATGGTTTGCAAAACAATTTAATTTGAAAGGTTCCTGTTCACTAGGGCTGATATGAAATTTTGAACCTCCTGCCCTAGCCAGATGAGGTGGAAGCAACCTTGCTCTAAAAAGAGATTTCATCTTTGCATACTCCTGCTTCATTTCCTCAAGGTTGATAGGAACCAAGTCTTCGCTTGGTTCACTCAAGTCAAAAATATGTTGGACCTCTTCTCTGTTAATGCTCAGTAAAACCTTTCCATCATTGTCCCTGATTATCCGTGTAACAGGGTCATATCTTACAACCACTATCCTAAACAGGTCTACATCAGGGAATACATTTGGTACCACTAGCTTCCCCATATCATATATCCATCCATTTGAAAAAGGGTGAGGAAAACTCCTCTGTCCGTACCACAATCTGAACAATTCCAAGCCAGTGGGGGGAACCCTAGCATCGTCAATGTTGGAGAAATTATACACTAACCCTTACCCCAGGATTTTCCCTCGCATTAGGACCAATCCCTTCCTCCTATCATTCATTGACAAGGGAAATTGATCCAAGAAATCATCATATAGGTTTTGTTTCAAATATTTAGTCTGGCCAGAATGTTGCTTGGGTGGTGCCATCTTGGACAAACTAGGGCTTCTTTACAACGTTATAATTTAGATAGCTAGGACTAACCAAAGATAAAAAATTACATGACAAAATACTGCAATTTCTCACAACTATAATTAAACTATAGCCCTAACACATTCATCAACAAGCTCACAACACATCTAGCTAATCCTTTCCCAAATTCAAATGCAAAATGACCGAGAGGCACAAAAAATAAACTCATGGCTTTGTTCACATAAATCCCAAATTTTGGCTACAAAAACTCGCAATTCTACCTTCGACTCTGAAACTGCTCCGCGAAATAGTTGAATGCTTTGTGATACAAACCAAGTAGGAAAATTGATTGTATTGTCGATCAAATTATGCTAGCAAGTGTCGCATCCACCATTAAAGCTCAATTTCGCACTGCATGAATGACTCCAACCATGTATTTGATGAAGATTTAAATTCAAGCCATCGATTCTTCAGCTTGATCAAATCATCGATGACCACCTTCAAAACAAGCTAACACAATTGCCAACATGGTGATAAGGGGCCCATCTTACCATAGACTATGACGGAAGTCCACATGGCGGTTGCCCATGATATCGTAATCCTGAAACTTTTGATCGCGCGATAGTGGGAAACCATTGATCCTGAGCATCAATGATCTCATTCCTTCAACACAGTTGCCAACCATGTCGTTAACCTTCGAGCAACTTTTCCAGTGAGATTATAACATATCCGTCGATTTAGAACATGTGCATCTCGAGAACACTTTACTAATCCACCCCTTAATACATTTAAAACTGACTAGTGTTTCCTTTACTCTTTAGGCTTCATCGGATGAGACACATGGCGCCCACCCATGATTTCACAATCAACCCAAGCACCATCGTGGGATGGTGGGGAATGACTTAGATCAAATGGCAGCTGGTTAGTGATAGCACAAATTTGATCCCCTGGATAGGACACATGGTGCTCACCCGTGATTTCGCGATCCTTCAATTCTCGATCACGGGATGGCGGGTACCATTGATATCTGCAGGAAATAGATCAATGGTAGCACTAAATCAACTCTTGCAAAATAAAACATTCATTAAAAGGAGAAGTGGGCATTACTAGGCAGACGAAAAACAACAACATAAGTTGTTTTTAAAAAGATGAAACACGAGGCCAACCGAGACTTAGGAAATAAAACCCTGCAAAGGGAATAAAGTTTTAAAATCAAAGTTGGGTTTTAATTTTAATTTGGTGACGTAAGCCTAAGCCATTAACCCCAGTGGTCATGTCACCGATGGCTTATCCAAAGCCTTTCATTAAATACTAATCGTGCAATGTGTAGGTTTTTCAGATTCGAAGATATGGGAGAAGATCTCGATTGTACCTTGCCAACTCATAGACCTAAGGTGTCGCCCTATTATTTGGCATGAGGTCAGCAAAAGGAAGATGTGTGTCGTGTATGGAATTTGGGGCCCAATCTACACTATTGAGCTCATAACCCATGGTTTTAGATTGACAACCAAGATCAAAAGCTAATGCAAATCTTTGTTGTTCCTTGCTAACTCGCACGAGGAAGATGAAGGTTGGTTAAAAGCCATGAGGTCAATGAGATTGCGATGCGTAGCTCCAGCCGTTCACTTTGCAAAGTGCATAGAACCTACTCACATGGATTAATGTTATTGGCATGAAGAAGGTGAACGATGCTTCGTTGGATGTCAAACTAAGTTAGCCCGAGATAAACTGTTTGATCTGGCAACTCTTCAGGAGATCAACGAGTAGTATTCAAAGTTGGAAAATGACACATGGTGGTCATTTTATCATACAACTGGTGAAGAATTAATGAATTATTCCTTGCTTTTGTAGTCATGTTGATCTCAATCTGTGTGAAGATGTTGTTGGCAATCATGAAGGGTGATCTGCGGATTCTCATGCAGCTCTAGTTAAACGGTGACAATACATACGCCACCAAATTGCCATGTTTGCACATGCATTTTTAATAAGCATTGTTGAAGGTTTCCATTACCTTGCACAATAAATACAAGAGGAATTGGGTATGTGCAGGATCATCATGGAAAAAATAGGCCCTTAAGTGGCAAAAATCTTCAAAAAATCAGAAAGTTAGAAACTTGGACATAAAAAATTCTCAATAAGTTATCTATATTATTTCAAAATATGTAACAATAGAATTTTGTAGCAAATTGAATGTAGTTTCTAAACTACTAGGTTTTAAAAAATCTATTTGGGAAATTTGAAAATTTCAATGCAGTAGTACTTAAATTTTAGGAAAATTAAGAGGCCTATCTCGACTAATTCTAACCATAATAAAAAATAATAATATTTTCTTATAATATTTCCATATATAAGTAGAGGACTCATGTCCCTGATGTGATGCATATTTTTTGTAATTTTTTTCTAAGCAAATAATTAATTTTGAATTTTGTATTACAACTTTTAGCAAAATATAGAAAAGTCGATGTCCACCACCTTAACTTGGTCAAACTTCCGTGAACTAATTTTATTTTTTATCCTATTATGTAAGCATAATGTGATACATATTTGGATTCAAAATGTGATAATGCTTTGAAAGCTTTAATCACTTATCAATTAGGACTTAATGCTAATCTGTAAATAGAAAATGAATAATAAATTACTTATTAAATTCAAAGTAAAGCATAATTTATATTGGTGGAAAAGTTGAGAATATCCCTTTAAAACCGTTTTTGTTTCATCAATTTTGGGTAAAAAAAAGTCATCAGCCACATACCCATCATATTACCACTTTTGGGCCCATCATGATCTTGCACATACCCAATTAACTTCTAATTATGTCATTCTTGTAGCAATTAGAGCACTTTCTAGGCTGAGTCTAATCAAGCTTGAGTGCTTTTCTAACAAGAGAAAATGAGTAAGTCAGTAAGCAGGTTTGTTCATTTGAGCTAAAAAAAGCTTGGTCCCGCTATTTAGGAAGTTGCTTTGGTTGAAAAGCCTAGTTTAAAGCATAACTAGATGTAGTAGTAGTTGGCCAGTAAATTCTAGACATTGCTGCCAACCGTAGATGACAAAGCGCAGTGCTTCATTTACTGAAGTATTGGTGGTGGTGCCAAGGTATGGAATGGCTCTCCGATGCCAACACTTGCCCATCGGTCTACGAAAGCAACACTTTGCGGTGATGTGAATCCAGACCGACTTCGGCTCTCACTATCGGTGATTTAGCTTGCTTCCCAATCATGGTCTACCCCAATGAGGAAGTGATATCTGGTGCCATTACCGCTAAAACCCCGCCGCATGCATCAGGAACCAGACAAAGGGCGACAAGAAAGAAGAGGAGTCCGAGGGTTTACTGATAAGCAACAACTAGAAGCAGTGTGCGCACCAGGGTCCGAAAGTAAGTTGAAAGGCGGCAGTGGTGGCTGCAAATAAGAAGTTGTTGTGGTGCCTTCGGTGGAAATTTACTGCCTTAGTTTTTGCGTGGATAGCAAACAAAGGATTTTGATGGCACTCTTTTGTTCCTTTCTTTTAGCTTTCCCAGTTCATGCACTATGTTTTGCAGATTCAATGTGGTGGGAAGTTTTAAAATTGAAAGTCAAACGCAATGGAGATTTTGTTCAAAATGAAAATTTATGGTGAAATTACATTTGAGCTCGAAGCTTGTTGCTCCCTTGTCATATAAAAGGGAATTCAAGGCTCATTTTTAGGGAGAGAGAACTAATGAAAGCTCTAGCTAGGTTTTGAGTTGAATATATGGGTAGAAAGATATATATGTCCTTTGATGAGGAAGTGATATCTGTGGTGCTATTGGCTGTTAAAACCCCAAGCGGATGGAATAGAATAGATAGCCTGTTTTGAGTTTTGGATGAATATATGCAAAGTATCTTAAATTGTATGCAGATATGACTTATAAGCATGAATAAACGTATAATTCTAATATATTTTCTCTCCTTATGTGGATTTGAGTGAATTTTGAATGAAATGTTAATGATGTTGTCATTCTTCTTTTAAGAATTTGTTCAATTGTGTGTCTATGTTTTTGCTTTGATTGAAGAAAATCAATTAAATGCTTTAATGAAGTCACAAGTTTACAATTATTTACTAAGTATTTGATAAGTAGTAATATATTAGAGAATTGAGCTCCATAATGCAAGGTATTATATGAGTAGTCCATTCTATTAAATTCTTGGGTCATTTCTGCTAACGGTAAATGGGTAACTAAATATTTAACTGACGAAGAATAAAAGAATAATATGTAAATGGGTCACTCACTCACTCCCTCTATCTCTCTCCCCTTAACCCTAAACCCTTAACCCTTAAACTCTAAACCCTCAATATTAGGTGTGTATTAAAACATTATAAAAGTGGGTATGTGCAGGATCATCATGGAAAAAACAAGCCCTTAAGTGGCAAAAATTTTAGAAAAATCAGAGTTAGCTAACTTGACATAAAAATTTGAATAAATTATCTATATTATTTCAAAAATATGTAAGAATAGACTCTGTAGCAAATTGAATGTAGTTTCTAAACTACTTGGTTTATTTAAAAAATAAAGAATCTATTTCAAGGTGATAATTTGAAATTTCAATGCAGTGGTACTTAAATTTTAGGGAAAAAATAAGAAGTAGGTGTCTGTCTGACCATCGTAACCACAATAAAATGATCATATTTTTTTATAATATTTTAGATATAAGTAGAGGACTCATGTCTCGATGTGATGCATATTTTTTTGTAAATTTTTTCTAAGCAACTAATTAATTATGATTTTTTTATTACAACTTTTAAAAAATATAAAAACTTGTATGTTTGACCACCTTAACTTGGTAAAAACTTCATGAAATTAAATTTTATTTTTTAATCCTACAGCATCTGAAAACGTAATGTGACACATGTTTAGAATTAAAATGTGATCTGGTTTGAAAGCTATAGATGTTTTCAATTAGCCTATCAATCGGGACTTTGAGTAAGTAATTCAAATAGAAAATGAATAATAATTATTTATTAAATTCAAAGTAAAAATTATAATTTATATTGATGGAATTTGAGAATCTCCTTTAAAGAGCCAACATTTCATCAATTTTTGGGTTAAAAAATGTGGATTAGCCACATACCCTACATACCCATCGTATTGCCACTTTTTGGCCCATGTGATCCACATACATACCCAGAAGTATAAATTTTTTGGAGTTCTATTAGGAATTGAATGATAAATGACGATAAAAGGGAAAATCTAAGGCACTTTAATATTTTCAACTAAAAAGTTAGAGTTCAATTAGGATTAGTGTTCACTTAGGGTTAGGTTTAGGGTTCAATGAATGTTCAATTTGGGTTAGGATTTAGGATGAGGTTGGGGTTTAATTAAGGTTATGAATTCAATAAGAGTTCAAATAGGGTTAAGGTTAAGGTTAGGGTTGGGGTTATGGTTCAATTAGGATAAGATTAATTAGTGTTAGGGTTAGGATTAGAGTTCAACTATAGTTCAAAGTTAGGGTTATGGTACAATTATGGCTAGTGTTCAATAAATGTTCAATTAGGGTTAATACTTAATTAAGGTTAGTTTAAAAGTTCAATTAGGGTTTTGGGTTAGGGTTGGGATTATGAATCAAGTAGGTTTGGTTTAGGGTTTGATTAGAGTTAGGTTTAGGGTTTAGTTAGAGTTAGGGTTAGGGTTAGGGGTAGAATTCAATTATGCTTAGTGGTCAATTACAATTAGATTTAGTTTTCAATTAGGGTAAGGGTTAGAGTCCAAATAGGGTTAGGGTTTAACTAGGGTTAGGATTAGAATAGAATAATTTTTTTTGTTTAATTATGATATCTAGAATTTAGTAAAATTTTAGAAAATGAAATGATTTGGACACAAAGAAAAAAAAATTAGAAAAGTTAATTTTATAGATCTTATTTCTTAATTTATTCTAAAATTCTAATTAATAATTGTTTAGTATAAAATGAATATTTAATTTAGTGGGGTTGGGGGTAACCTACTTCAGTTGGCTAAATCTTTCTGTTACAGGAGGAGGTTGGTCATGAGGTCTAGTCTCCCCACATTAGTGTGGAGGCATGTTCGCCCAGTCTTTTGATCATATTAAAAATTTTACGAGGTGCTACTTTTGATTTATAGAAATTAAATTACTTTAGATTCTGTAGTCTAATAAAAAAATATATATATATATAATTTAATTTAATTTAATTGCTTAGTAGATAGTAGTAAAACTAAATAGATAATAAAATATTTTATGGATTTTAAAACTAGAATTTAGTTTAATTTTATTTGTAATGTCAAATGTGGAAATTTTAGATTGAAATACTTAGTGATTTTAAAATATTTATAATTAATGTTCAATTTATAAACTAATATTAAAATTAATAAATATAACTGCGGCATAATGTATTAAGGCATCAAAATTTATTTATCATTCCTTTGGCTTCACCAGATGAGACACGTGGCACCCGCCCGTGATATCGCAATCAATAAAGAACTTGCAACTTTTGATCACACGATGGTGGGCAACCGTGGATCTCAACCATCGACAATCCTGTTTGTTCAACATAGTCACTAGCCTTGTTATTAACCATCGAGCACCTTTCTACCAGGATTATAACATCTCGATTGATTTAAAACATGTGCATCTTATAACTGCTTTAGTAACCCGTGGCATAATGTATTAAAGACCCATCAAAGTAATTATCATTCCTTTGGCTTCACCGGATGAGACACATGGTGATGGCCCATGATATCGTGATCAACTGGTGGGGTCATCATGGGATGGCGGGGAATAGCTGAGATCACACAACGATTGATCTACGGCCATGCGAACTTGTCCCTTTGCAAAATAAAAACATTTATTAGGGGAGAAAAAATGAAAAGGAAAGGTCCTTTTATAGTCCACAATACCAAGTGATTTGTTTTTGGGTCTATAGATGGCTTACAGTATATGGGACTCCTTGTACTCCCAATATGAGGGAGGCACCTAACTCGTTCTCCACAATACGAGGTGTACATACCTTACTCCCAATATGAGAAAGCCTAGTAATCGTGGGGGGTGCAAAATAAAAAAATTATTAGGGGAGATGGCGCACTCAATCGTGATGATAATACCCATTTTTACCACATATTTATACTATATATTGTAAATAAACAGTCCAAATGTAAATAACGAAAGATATTTATACAATCCAAGAAAATAAGTTAAAACGTATTTAATAAAAAATTATATATCAATTTTTTTTTCTTTTTTAGATGAATTAAGAGTATGATTTAAAATATTTTAATTCAAATAACATAAATGATAAATTGAAATGGGAAAACTTGAATATTATTTTAAAATTTTGAGGTTTCATATTTATATGTGTGAGGTTGATCTAATATTCCAAAAAATGAATGTTAAAATATCATGAAAAAAATAGGCATAGAATGAATGTAGAAGTAAAATTATATTTGCATATATTCATAAAATAAGATCTAATAAACAAAAAATATATGAAATTAAAAATAAAAGGAAAAATAGATTCCAACCCAAATTTAGATAAAGAGAGATAATTAGTTATATATTAACTTTAAAGGCTAGAGGGTTGGGGTTTGATTAGGATTAGTATTTGCAGCTTAGGGTTATGATTAGAGTTATGAATCTGAATTAGAGTTCAATTAATGTTCACTTAGGGTTTCTTTCTTAGGAAGTTTATTGAATGTTAAATTGTATTTTATATAAAATTAATATGTCAAGAATTAATTTTAGATAATACTACATGTGATTTTTCATGGTGATAAATTGTATATAGAAAATTGATAATAGATTTCCTTCCTTCTTTTGCATTTGTAAACTACCACCAATATAATGTAAATCCTATTCATATTTACACAGCTTTTCTAAACTATACAACCACGACATACAACAAAAAAAATTGTTATGCATTTTTCCAAGCACAAATCCTTAAAATTCTTAATGTGTTATTTAAGTTAATTCTTTATTGCAATAAATAAATACACACTAATATATATATTAAGGATTTGAGGGAAAATATTAAAATATTTATATATATAGAAAATTTAAATGCAAGGGATTCAAGTACATACCTTTGCTTTTGTTAATGTTGATGAAGATACAAATCTTGATGAAGTGCCAAATTTGATGACATGATATAAAAAAGTGGAATATCTTTGCTCTATGTGGCACTTGAAATTTTGTACAAAACTATAACTAACTCTATGTCAAATTTGTGACTTTGGACCTATTTTACATCAACAAATATGAGCTTTGACACATGCCTCCTAATCTACCATACAATGCAGCAGGTCGTGCAAACCCGAGAGAACACACACATATCACGAATAATTTTTTTTAAAACAATTAAATTAAACATCTGATAACGGTAAAACACAACCACATAACGTATTACATGGCGTTGCACACTTGGCTCTACGGGGCATGGGGTTACATCATAACAACTAAAACAAAATAAAGATATGAATATAACACCAACCATTTAATTTAGCAGCCATGCTTCAGTAATGATACATCTGATAAACGCAGTCACAGTATAATAAACATGCATAATTGTATCCATGATAAATCTTTTAACAAGATCCAAATCAAACCTAACTATTACATCATTGAAACAATATTACATTACAATTTTCTTTGATACATGAATTACATTGAATTTCCCAACATGGGGATTGGTACAAGAATGATGAACATGAAGTACAACTGATCACTAGAACATCTGCACTGCAGAAAGCTGAGAAGACAAGACGCAGATGGGGAACCCAACGGGTGCGGAGCACGTTCCACCCAACCATGTGAATTACAAGTAACTCACCCCCCGTGCTCAGAGGTGACGAGGAAGTGAACCCGACCATGAATGTCAACTGACTCAACAACATGATACAGAACAAGTACAACTCAAGTATGCAATGCACAGCCATCGATGTACTCAAATCACATAACAAGTTAAACCAAGAAACTCATCACGATAACATGAAGTAATATCACTTAACAATCATAAATCAAATTCACAAGAATTCAAAGAAACATCACAAAGAGATAACATCCAAAGAGCCAGAACCAACACCCAAAATACATTTCCAAATAAATCGGAACCAATAAAGAATCACGATTCACAATAACTCACGGAATCAACCATTGATACACCATTTCCATAAGCAACAAAGGAAACAAGTCCCGACGGGTGTCCAAGTGGGGAGGTCATCACACCCAACTCATGGGATCCCCTAGCTCTTCCTCAGTGAGATGCAGGCACCCTGATGGATTCCCTAGCCCTATAATCAGAACAACATAAAGATAACAATATCCAGAGGCAACAAGAAACAAGAACAACAAGGATGTCTAGTGGAGAGTGTCATCGCATGGTTTCACATGGATTCTCTAGACAACCTATCACAAGGTGCCGCCTCCATCTCTACATGGATTCTCCAGACAACCAAGTTAAGGTGCTGCTTCCATCTATGGTTCTCCTGACAGCCTATCTCAAGGCGCCGCTCCATAGGGTTACTCATGCGGAGTCGTTAACCTTTCGTGATGTCAAGGCAACGACCTTGCCAACCACAGCCTTCTTGGTCCCCTTTAGTCTGTGCTAGCACTAACAGGTGGATGAGGCTTCATCATTATCTTGTTAATGTTTTACTACCCATCCCCCTAAATTCTATTTTTAGGTTATCACTTGTTTAACTACTCTTACATGGGTTACCCTGGCACTTCCTCTTACCCGAGGTGCCGGCGCCCACGAAGAGCCACTCTCCCTATGACCCTTAACATATCTCAAAACAGGCAAGGGTTGAAATAACATTAATAAAGCATAAACCAATCTAAATACACAAGGCATTAACCCTCTCGCGATTAATCAAAGTCAAAAATCTTACCAAATTGTTCAACCCTTCCTAACATACAACAATAACGCTCAAAAGCATAATCAAAAGGCGAAAACACTCTAAATAACAAGCCTCTGGAACAAGGTTCTCACAACTTGACAACAGGGTTCCCCCATTACGAGTGAAAAATTTACAACCATAATGAAAGGACGACAATAACAAGACTGCATGATTTCATAGTTAAGGAAAAATGACTCACTCAATTGCACAATCAAACTCCCAATTTACCAAATTTCGTAAAACATTCTTATTACATCCAAAATGCTAAAATAATCTAAGGTTTAATTATAAATAAAAATAACCCCCATTACATTTTGTACAATAATAATTTCCACAATAACAAATTAAAACAATTACCAGCTTACATTATTCGCTCAACCCTTAAAATAATACCCTTCTTTCACACAATAATACAAATTAACCATTAAACTATAATACAATAAAAGAAATTGCATTATAACTCAGAAAAATAAAATAATCAAAATTTCATGTTGAATAAATTACAATTATTATATTTAATAGTCCAAATCAGTTATAATTGTTTATTGATAAATTAAATAAATTAAATATAATTATAATTTTATTAACTTAAATAAAATTTAAAAAAATAACAAAATATATACATATATATATATATTTTGATAATAATAATGTTATTAAAATTTAACAATATATTTTTAAAACATATATCAAAATTTAATATATAAAAAAATAAATAAAACTTAATTTAAAACAAGGCCGCGGGCCCAAAGCTGGGCGCAGTCCATAGGACTGCGCATAGCAGTCAATGTGACTGCTGTACCCGCAGCCACCATGTGCAGTGGGAAGGGGTCGGGAGGTACGGCTTCGCCGTCCCTCCCTTCCCACCATACAATATAACAAAAAAAAACATTAACATTAAACTTTTAAATAATAAAACTTTTATATTAAATGCAAATAAAAAACAACTATATTTAAAATACAATTCGATTTCATAAAAAAAAATGAGAACACGTGACCCAAGGCACGGATTTCATTCGCACCATCCGCACAGATCACGAATTAAAATTTGTTTTAATTAATAACAAAAAAAGAACAGACACCAATTCGTCCGACCACTCCATGTAAATAAATTTTAAACAAAAATAAAAGATTTTCAATAAAGATGATATATATATATATATATATATTATATTCAATAAAATACATATACAGATCTTTAGCACAGGGATAAAATTTTCTATGTTTATACAGAATCAAATAAATTACAGAGCAAGGAAAACTCCACCCATATACATATACACAAACCCTCAAATTATTATATATATATTTTTTTAAATAAGGAATTTATTTTTCTCTAAATGTTAATATTGTCTAGTTGAGGATTTCAGAAAACTAAAGGTTTTGACAGATTGGAAACAGTATATTAACTATGACTTTCTTTGTTTTCTAGACTAATAATTTGCCCTAGCTTTCAGTTTTCAACAGAAGTTTTCTATATTCACAAAAATCAATTTTTTTTAATAAAATCTATTTTTCTTTGTTGAAGCAAACAGATAAAAGACATGGTACAAGAAGAAGACTACGAGGGGAACCTGGAGTCCAATGCAAATTTGAAGATGCCCTCGAATCTGATTCCAATCCTTAGTCCAGAATGAACTCAACAATCCCTGGAGCACTTCAGCTTTTTGTTCTTATGTGTGTGTGTGAGCTTCTCAAAAATTCATAATTAAATAAAATATATTGCTCATCTCTTCAAAGCTCTCCAAAAATCCAAGATTAGAAGAAAAATCAATTCTTTAAAACTGGCTTTTTTCCAACTCTCAATTTCTATTGGCTCACTCTTGTCTTTTTAATTCTTTTATTTATTTTATTGCTTTAATTCCTATTTTTTCAACTTTTCTTGCACCTCACATTACATATTTATTTTAAATAAATTATTCACATAATTATCCACCACCAATTTAATTAATTAAAATAATTAAGCATATTTAATATTTAATTAATAATTAAATTGCAATATCTGATTTTCAAAAATAATTAAAATAATTAAATATTTAATTACAATATAATCCAGTATTAAAATAAATAATCTATTTCAATCATTAAGATAATCATAATTATAAATGCCCTCATAAAATAAGACAAAACACAAACACAACAGACAAAGACGACAATTACACAAAATCAACAACCATACCAAACAATGAGACGAACTGACATCATGGAACAGGAGGACTTCATCGTCACCTCTGTATCAACATTTATCCGTTGGGTTATTTGGTGCTCGCCCTGTCCTGCCGAAGCAGGTGGAATCGAGACTTGTACCTGCAGTCCTGCATACAAACGAAGTTGTGTACATGTGCATATATACATATATATCAAAGCATTAAATCAAATACTGCATTGTGAGAAGGAATCACAACATAACAGGGCACTCGCGAACGAGTGATGCTATATTGTCCTTCGTCACACCTATTCGAACAATTATAACATAATCAATGAATTACATTTCACAACTAACAATCATCTCATAATATATTAAATTTAAGTCACTGCATCATATCATAATTCATAAAGTCAACTGATATAATCAACCATAATGTCATATAAGGTAATCATGTCCAAAATGAAATAACAGCATCATCTAGCATCTAACTAACCATATCAACCAATAACAGTATCCTCATAGTATCTAACTAATCAAACAATATCATCATCGTCACAAGTAGCAAACAACCGCATTGAAAAATACTAAATCCTACCAGTAAGAGGAGGGGTATTACGTACAATGTGTGCCAAATCTCAAAATAGTTGGGAGTAGTGTTGGGATTGGTGGATCTTTGGGAAGGTCCAATGCTTCACCTTTGTATCTCTCCCTATAAATAGAGGTAGAGATGAATATAGAATGAGAGAGGAAAAAGGATAAAAAATAGATAGAGATATAAAGAGAGATAGAGGGAGAAATAAATATATAGAGAGATAAGGAG
>VDFB02174019.1:0-35014 GCA_007258455.2 Sequoia sempervirens
CTCTTCATTTTTCCCTCAAAGACACTTCATCTTCTATTTTTTGCTTTTTTGCATCTTTTGCATTATTAACAACTTTTAGCATTTTTTTGCAAATTTTGGTTTTTCCATCTTTTTGACCTCCTAGAAACCTCTAAATGACTCAAATACATAGGAATTGACCATTACATGACCTTTTCACAAGGTTTTACAATTGAAAATTGATATTTCGCAAATTTTCCTTTTGAAGGCATTCTGAGAACAAGGTGCTCCTGCACCATACAACCAACCAACAAAACCTTTCCAAGTCCCTTGGAAACATGTTATCATGTTCTTTCACCTGAAAAAAAACTTCAAATTTGTCTTGGACTGCTTCTTCTTTCTCTTGAATCTTTGTCTTGTCTTCATTTGGCTCCATCCTTTGCCTACAACTTTGTCTTCATTTCTACCTTTACTTTGTCTTTGCCATCTTTCTTCTCTACCTATTAGGTTCACAATCATCTTCTTTTTCAAAACCTGGACACAGGACTACCCTTTTACCACTCTCATCTTTTCACCAACTCTTTTTCTACCAAAGGACACATGACTGTCCTTCCACTTTGCTTTATTCCAAGTAATCTTTCCTCTCTTTTCTCAATTCATCCTTGACCTTCTCTAACCAACTTCAATCAGCTATACATCTTCTTTACTCCCTCACAACACCAACTTAGCAACTCAGCAAACCATCCATCTTAACAGTAGATACTAGAAGATGCCTCTCTCTTTTCCTTGCACCTTCTACCCAGCTTAATCTCCATTGGAGGATGGTGACCACAAACCTCAACTTGTTTTCCCACACACAACTCTCAAAACTCTTCCTCTCTACAGCTTAGATGGATCAAGCACCTGCAACCAAACTCAACAACTTCAACAAACCAAACCATCAAAATCAGCTAGCTCTGATACCAATTGATGAAAGAGCATCTATCAACAACAACAATTCATCAGGGGTACTCAAGACCCAAACTCAACTGAGAAGATCAAATTGAACAGTTTCCCAAAATTCATTTCACCAATTTCACTTATCAACTCAACAAAATCCCCAATTTCTCTGGCCATTCACAAGGCTAACAATCCTCATTTCCACCAAATCATAATACCACACCTTTATCAGATTCAAATACAACTAAACCAGCATCAAATGACTGAACCAAAACAAAATCACTATTAGAAACACTGAATCAACCAATCCATTTACCATTCACCAAGTTTCCACTTGCTTCAATAAAGCAATAAAGACAACCAATCTGCCAAACTTGTTTCAAAGCTCATAACAGACCTTCAAGACACTATATTTATCATGTTTTCCATTGCCATAAACCAAATACACCTTCACAACCACTGGTCCATCAGACTTATTATTAACTTGTTGTCAAAACATCTTTTACTCACATAGGGTTCATGTGGCTCGAACACATCAGATCAATAAATTTTGAATCCAAACCTCTCCCAAACCATGGGTACACTTTTAACATCATTTTTTAAGCAATTACATCAAAAATCCAAGCACTTTTATTTATGCTTTCTCATAATTCCATTTTTTGGAAAACTTAGTCCAAAACCCTAGTAGCATTGGCACATAACAAAAATGGGTATACCAAAAATTCCATACCAAATCTCCTCAAAGCCAAGACATAATCTGAAACCCATTTTAATTCCCTGGAACATGTCAAAAGCTTAGATTAGATTGTTTAAAGGAATTTACCAAATTTATTGACTGTACACTGGGAAAGACCCTAAATTAGGCCTAAATTACAAATGAAGTAGTCTAAAATCATCACCTAATCAACAAATAGCTTCAAAAATTATTTCAATAGGTCTCAAAACCAAAGAATCATCAACCCTTGGGCACTGAAATACTCATTTTTGCATCAAAGTGTAAAACCCTCATTCTATTCAAACTTGATCAAGCAAAATAGGGGTTTTATGAAAATATACCCTCCAAACCACAAAGCAACTTGAAGATGCTTCCAAAAATTTGGAGTATACCTACACAAACTATAAGATCCATCTTTCATCCTTCATGCATACCTTTACATCATTTAGCACCTTGGAACCATTCATTTTTATAAGGAAATCACTATTTTTCTATTAGAATAGCAGCATAACTTAATTTTCTTGTCTTCCTTGTTCCTACATACACACAAAACACTTTCAACATACTAAAAACTCTCTACACTATCCATCCCACCAATCTTCTAAACCTACATTGGTGGGATGGTGAATTCTATGCTCACAAGACCCTCAAAACCCTTGACTAGGTTGTCAAACCAGTTTTAATAAAATGGATTAAATCAGACTCCTAACTCAAATAAAGCCTCAAAAAATAAAATTATACTAAAGTCTCACGCATTACTTTATAGAATCTAAAAAAATTCACAACCTAAGAACTACAACACAGTCTATACAAGACTAGTAAAGAGAATAAAACACAGAAAATTGGAAACAAGGAATTTTATTATCAAAATTTGATTCAAGAATACAAAGTTCTATCTTTTCTTGCCCAATACAAGATTTTTATAGATGTTTCCCAATCCATAACTGACTTTACAACTTCTACCGAACTATCTCTTCATTTTTCCCTCAAAGACTCTTCATCTTCTAATTTTTGCTTTTTTGCATATTTTAGATTATTGACAACTTTTAGAATTTTTTTGCAAATTTTTCTTTTTCCATCTTTTTGACCTCCTAGAAACCTTTAAATGACTCAAATACATAGGAATTGACCATTACATGACATTTTCACAAGGTTTTACAATTGAAAATTGAAATTTCGCAATTTTTCCTTTTGAAGGCATTTTGAGAACAAGGTGCTCCTGCACCACACTCCCAACCATCATCTTTGTAAGTTGTATACATATTCAATTTTTTTTTAAGAACCTGTTGATGGGTGTTTTATGCACTTCCTCAACACAGGCAGTGCGTAGGTGCACTACCTCTCTTGAAAGGTAATCTCCAACAATAAGTTGTAGAAAATTACCCCAAGGTCTCTCGGGTGTTAGGTCATGACATGCATGAAATTTCTCAGTTGATGTTTGATGTGATTTTGCTAGTAATAATACGGAAGACTTACAGATTTTTGTTGGAGATGAGGTGAATCTTGAAATGGAGTTCCTGAGATGGAAAGCTAGTGTGCAATTTGTTGCAGGTTCGAACAACAATCTTAAACTCCTGTTTTATCTTAAGATTTTGGCTTTACAATGTGCAATGAACCTTAGCATAGGCTACTTATTAAAAAAAAAGAAACGGGGTAGGGAAGAGAATAGGTTCTTGGATCTGAAACTAGCAGTGAACAGTGATCATGGAGGGTTCTACTGTGAACAACTTCCTTAAGACAAAATTTCACTTAACCAGATTGACTCACAGTATCATGAAACTTGTGCAAGCTTCTAAGGACTACAAATATTCAACCATTCATTCACTATAAACATGAATGAATAAAAGATAGAAGTTTGGAGCAGCTTTTAGTTTATTCCTAGACTAACTTTACACAGCTATCTACCATCAGTAAACAGCAAAAAGTATGGACAATAAAGACATCAACACAGCAGAAATCTACACAACCATTGAACAGCATTAACTAATATATCAAAGTAATCTAAAACATGAAGAATAGAAAAGAAAATCTATCTAAATCAACTAACTATGGGAGATTAACCATGTAACATGCAATAGAAACTCAAAACTCCACCAAAATCCAATGAACTTCTATTAAAATTTTTGCAGCATGCCTTTACAACAACTCAACTCTCTTGAAAATGAGAGGAGACCCCCTATTTATAGTGTTCAAAAAGAAAAATGAATGGACAAGATTGATTTGCATTGTGTGACCAAGATTCACTACAAACTAGGGTTTCACCTACCCCCAAATATATTACAATTTAAAATTGCATCCTTATCTTTTCCCTATTTTGTCCTTATATGACAGCACTGTAGTACTTTTGTCTTTTGCTGATTTCCTTTGTTGCAGTTATTTTGTGAGGATTTTTTCATCAATGACTGGGTTTCCCTCCTGCTTCTTCAAAGACGCATACTCCATAAACTTTTTGATTAATGTCTGGAGCTTATCGACCTCCATTATATTAGATTGGAGTAGTCGGTAGTTCCATTGCTTGGATTGGCCCGTGAGTGTATCGCAATCTCCATCATACTTAGTTGTGTTGTCCCTAACCTGTTCAGATTGGGAAAAAGTTGAGCAGAAAAACTCATAAAATCTATGGTAAGCTCGCTTGACATTACATCTTCCATCTTCTTATGGAAATAAGGCTTTATCTTTTCTGGATCAACCTCAACGGCGAGCATATCATAACCTGTCATTAATTTCAAATACTGAATGCAATCTGCCCTAACATCCCTGGCCCAATCAATGTCATGTTCCACCTTGTGGAGCACCTCTTCTAGTATCTCTTTCCTATGATCGAAGTCTAGATTCCACATATCTACCAACCAATGATCGTCCTCTGTCAGTTCAAGTTCCCTTTCCCACGTTTTTTGAGGCAGCTTGAGGATGGCTTCAATTTTAGGATAGGTGGACCTGTATATCCCTAGGAAGTTAGTGCAAAACTTCCTCGTGCCCTCTAGGTGTCTTTTTACTTCTAAAAATTTATTGGTTGTCCTAACAGCACGATTGATGCCCATGTTTCTAGCATACAAGACTTGTCAGAACCAATCCTCTGTAGTCTTAGTCTAGTTCTTTCTCTTCTCAAGTTTGTCAATTTTCTCCTTGGATAGCAGTTGTGGTGGTGCCAAGGATGTCGTGGGAAACTCTTTCATGGACAACCATTGTTGAATATAGTCAGACAAATCAGCCACCTGTTCTTTTAGTTCTTCTTTGGAAATCTTGTCCTTGTGCATTTGATGCACCACTATGGAAATTGACTCCTGGAGGTGATCTATCTTCTAGTCCCTGGTAGTTGTTCCCAAGTTGATGGTGGAGATGTCATAACTTACTCCTTCACCCACAACCGGCGTAGCAAGTTGCACAGTTCTAGACCCAAAAGCATCCATGGTCAGTTTGGATCTAATTTTAGGCTTCTTTTCTTTCTTCGTGTTGACTTGTACTTAAGCTAAGATAGCCTTGAGTCTTTCCTTGGGATCTCGGAGAGTCGGATTCTTCTTCTCTAATTTCTTTTCTAACCACTCAGGCATCTGAGACTCTTCCTTGGGTGATTCACGATCACCTTCTTCTTCGTCCTTCCTGACTTCATTCTCTTTATCACCTGGAGCTTCTCGCTCTGTCCTCATGTCTCCTTCTTCTTCTTCATCTGAGTCCTGAATGAACACTATGTCTTTGATCAGGGACTTGGTGGGTGTGTGTTTCTTGGGGCTATCCTCTTCTTTATAGGTCTTTTCCTCTTCTTTAGCTTCATGCTTTTGTTCCTCAGGATTTTCTTCTTTGTGAGACTCTATCTTTGGGTTACCCATTTCAGACTCTTATTCAGGTTTATTTTCTTCTTTATTCTCCTCTTCCTCATGCTGAGGTGGCACATCTTGTTCTTTCTTTTCTTTTTCTTTTTGTTCTACTAAGAGAGGCATTTCTTCATCATGCTTGGGGCCTTCATCGTGCTCCCCAATTGGAAATTCAATATCTTCCTCCATTTTATCACTTGACTCTTTTTCTTCCTTGAAAGGTGGCGGGTGAAATTACAATACCATGTCTCACTTTTTTCCCAAGATGGGCATTTAGATCAATATTTTTAACTGAATAGTCATCTTCTAAGACCTATAGCAACTAAATTGTTAAGAATTTCAAGATGATGTGAACTAGTGATTTGTGGAAATTTTTGTGCAGATTCTAAATATATATATATATATTTATTTTTTTTCAAAATAAATTATGAATCTTTCATCATCTACTTTAATAAATAGTTTTAAACAAAAAACAACATTTTCATAAAGTAACATTTGTGTGGTATAACATAACTTTTTTTCTATTAAGGCTAAAATTCTAATTTTTCAAATATAGATTCCCAAAATCAATACGAAGGGAATGGATATTTTTTCATAATTTTTGGTTACATATTATTTTTTTAATTAATTTTTGAAGTCACTATAACTATAATTTGGGCATATGTGTGTGTCGTATAACATAACTTGTTATGTATATGTAAACATCCTATTTTAATTTTTTTGATGAAACAAGAACATAAATAAGAAGAGAATGGATATTTAAAATAAAAAAATTACAATGTCTTACTATTTTTCAACCTCTACAGAATGAAGAGCTTGATGTTTGCAAAAAACCTATGTTCAGTAAAAATTGAAAATTAAATACATGATAAAATGAAAACATATCAAAACTATACTTGTTGGAAATATTGTTTCAAGGGCTACAATCTTACAAAATATAATTTCTAAATGATGTTATTTAATCCCTAAAAATGTAAAGAAAAATAATTTTTGTCATAGCATTTTGATAAGTGCAAAGGAGACTCCATTGTGGGTATGATTTAATACTAGAGGGGTTCTACCCAAGGGGGTTTGATCTAAGGGGACCTTATCTATCCCTCTTCACTTAAAACCTTTTATATGGAAACTCCCAAGGCTTAAATAATTATTTTTTTCTAAAAATAGTGATTTTAGGCAAAAATTAACATGTCCCAAAAGTGAGACACACTATTGTGGCAGCACCCTGGCCTTTCTACTTCCTCTCCAACATACTTCAACTGTCGAGCCAACTCCTCCTTGAGGTCTACATAAAAATTCTTTGTAATGTATTTGGTGTCATCTTCTTCTTCATCGCCCTCGGAGGACTCTATTTCTTCTCCTTCGCAGACCACCTTATCAATTTGCAAATTCTGGTGCTCTGGGTGTTCATGGTAGTCGTCTGCTTCCTCCTCTGATTCCCTTGTTATTTCCTTTTCTTTCCTCTCTAACTCAGATATTTTCATTATGGCTTTCATCTTTGGTGGTTCAGTCAGAGGAGTTGAGGAAGGAATATTAGCTAGAACCTACACCAGGGCAGCTTGGATGATTGGATTCATCAATACTTCAAAAAGATTAGTAGGGACATTCTACATATGTTGGGAGAATGCCTTTGGCAGTGAGAGCATGAGCATTTGTATTGTTGTTGTGACTAGGGATAGTGATGTAGTTGGAGAGATGGAAGCAAAATAAAGCAGAGAAGTGGTGGCAGAAGAAGAGTCAATTGTTAAAACCTACATGGCGGGTGGAGAAGAGGCAAGGTGGACCGAGATATCCACCACAGGCGGAGAAGTGGCCACCATCACCTGAGAAGTAGGCAGAGGGGCAGCAGTAGTGGAGGTAGTAGGTGGAGATTTGGGTTGCTCAACCTCCATTTCCTCTCCTTCATAGAGCGGATTTTCTTGAATGGTAGGAATTTCAGTGAAACTTCCCAATCTCTTATGTTTCTTCAAAGGTTATCCCTCTGAAGCCTTTCTGGCATACACCTTAGGATTGGGTTATTGCTCATCAGTCCCTTTTCTTTTCCTTGACTTGGCGGATGAAGGAGATTTTGAAGTCTCTCCTGGTGGTGCAACAACGGTCCTACTGTATGTTTCACTTGTTGGCTCATTCTCGATCCCCTCATAGGTCAAAGTGACCCCTTGCTACTTCAATTGGGAAATTCACCCATCAATCCATTCTTTTGTTTTGGCCTTGATAGGTTTGGTTAGAATATTGAGGTCGTCAACCTCTTGTTCATCCCGATAAATCAGTGGTAGCAAGAAGTTGGCAATGGTGTTGTATCAAGGATCCATCACTGTATTTTCATCTTCTTCCACTTGATCCGGTACGGGGAATAGATTGACCCTCCTTACGAAATATGTGGTCATCCGCATATAGTGCCTCATTCGTACTTCATTATCATCTTTGCAATTAGTCCAAAAGTCCTTGACGCTATGTAGATGGGCGTATTCAAGTCCAAGTGCCTTCTTAAGTTTTCCATAGGGGTCCATCCATGGCTGAGCAGTGTGGAGCTTCAAATGGTATTCCGCCAGTTCCTTCTCTGAATTATCAGCACACTGAGAGGTATGGAGTTCGTATAGCCCCTAGCCAAAGGAGAGGGGATAAGGCATCCTCACTTTATGCTTGTTGCTTAAAAGGGTGTGTGCATGTTGTAGCTATCGAGAGAGTTCTAGCAGTATTATCCAGTCATTGGGATATCGAGGTAGCTTTTATGGTCTTTCTAAAAATCCTTCAGCACGATGTAGGTGAACATTGGATACTGGATGAATAAGAAGGAAAACTACTTCAAAAATGCATTGACACTATGGGAGACTCTCCTCTCAAAGTCACCCCTGAGCAATCTGATAATATTACCTATGAAAGCATAATTAACCCTACAGTAGTCCCTTTTGAAGTTTCTAAATTGTAGTTGAGGGTACTTATCATAGACTTCTAGCTCCCTGTCAAGTTCCTCATTTGGAGCTCTGAACAATCCTTTGTATTGCACTTGTTCGGCCAATGAATAGACCAAGTAAGAGGACATGTAAAATCTGGAGGTTTTCTTAATAGCCATAAATTGCTCGTGGAAGTGATCACTGATTATCCCTGCCCAATAGAACTTGGCTTCTCCACGGAGAATCTCTTCAATGAAGTATAGCATCCATTCTTGGAAGTAAGCAGTAGTAGGAAGGCCCATTACTCTACTTAGCAGGGTTACCAAATCATGGTAATCCTCATAAAAGTCACTACAAAAGAGCTCCTGGGGAACCTTTGCAGCACTGCCCCTCTTCTCCTTCAACCAGTACTGATTGATAAATCTTTTACACTTGAGGGGTTCTTGATCCCACATAGCCTTGCCATCACCCATGGTTCGCAGTTCCATCTCCCCGAAGGTAGGGATATGAAAAGTCCTTGTTATCGCCTTAGTAGACATGCCAGTTAGAGCATTCCCATCTCTATCTACTATGTTTCAGGTCTCTTCTTGGTACGCCTCTCTGCATGCCATAACAAGCTCAGGGGTGACGAGGGCAGGAGGAAATCCCGCAGCTTTAGCCAGCCCACTGGTTTTGATATTCCTTACATTCTCTATTTTAGGGCTAATTTGGACTCTGTGCTTGAATTCATCAATGTCTATGTGTCTGATGTTTGTGTCAGAGACCTCCTTCTAGGTTGAGGTGACTTTGGAGTTCAGGGGTTCCCCCTGGAACTTGTACTTCATCTAATCTTTGTCCTCCTTTCCACGAGGTGCCTTAGTTTTCTTTCCTTTGTCTTTCTTCATGGCTGCTCCCGAGGGTCCTGCACCCGATTCCATATATCCTGCGGGAAAAAAGGTAGGTGAGCACAGTCAAGAATGAAAACATAGAAATGTTAGCCAAAATCCTACAAATGAGGTTAGATTGGATAGATCAACATTTAAGAAATTTAACATGCCTTTCAGATTGGCATTAGAACTTTACAGGAGGGAGTTTGGGAAGTTCGGGCCCCAAGGGTTGGACTTCCCTAGCCTGACAGTTGTTTTAGAGTTTCTGCAAGAGGGATGGCAATCAGGGCATGATGGCCCAACTGCCCCAACCCGCCTTCAAATTTGGGAAATTTGGAGGGTTCAATGAGGAAAGTACCTTATTTCACCATGTGGGTCGAAGTCAATTTGGTGATTGGAGGGCATTTGGATCATCTTTTGGCCAATCAAGATCTGAAAGGAGCTCTACCATTAGGAGTCTGTTGTTAGGGACAGCTTTGGCAAGATAGCATTCCAGGAGCAGAGTTCCACTGAATGGGACCCGTCGTTCACTTGGGAATTTTGGGCCAGAGGGAGCGGAAAGATGTTGGATGTTTTTAGCTTAAGTCAGCAGATGTCACACAGCGGTCTGATGGAGGCAACCCACGGGATCAAGTCTAGATGAAGGTAAGGTCGCTTACCTTGTGTTTACCCTGTTGTTTGAAAGCTCTACATCTGGGGCAAGGTCGCATTCTAGAGGCCGGAAGGACGAGAGCAATTTTCCCTAAAGTTACGGCAATGATGGGACAGATTCCCGATGATGGCAACCCGACAGGGGAGGCCCGCCGAGGAGGATGAGCACTTGGCAATTTTCACTTTTCATTCAAACATTTGTCATGAAACCAGGACCCAAAGGGCGAAAGGATGCCTCTTGAAAGCCGTAAGAGATGACATTGTGCTCACAGAGTCCCGATGAAGGAAACCCGAGGAAAACGACCCGCCAAGGTTCATTATTCAAGTTTTTTGCATTTTGGCAGCCATGATGGGGTTGATTTCCGGAGGTCAAAACGCTAGATGTTGATGGCCGCAAAGGATGGTGGTTTTGGCACAACAGCCCACAGACAGAAGTCCATGAGGTGAGACCCAGAGGATGTTAGGCACTTGGTCGTTTGTGCATGAGTTCAACTGGCCAAGAAGGAGTCAATTCTAAAGCATTGGAAGGTCGGGATCATAATGTCATTTGAAACGGTGGCTTGTGAGTAGCGCCTCGGGAACGGAGTCCTACGGGTGCAGACCCAGACAGCTTGTTGGACTCAATTTTAGTTTATAATATTTTCGCCAAGTTTCAATTGGCAAGAGGGTGGAGTCCTCTCGTGACGGCGGACCTGAAGGATAGGTCTATCATTTGCAAGTCATCTTTGTTTTCAAGTGTTAACGATAGTGATGAGGAGGCCCGGGCCCAAAGAGCATGAACGCTCTAGCCGAAGAACGGTGTCATGAGGACAAGGTTCCATGGCCACTAAGTTGGTTGATTTTGATGGTTTTTCAAGTTTTTTGTCACATGGGTTTTGGACGCTTTGTTTTTCTCTATCTAGTTCATGTATTTTTTCTCCTTTTAATTTATCATTTTTGCAACAAATCAAGGAAAACACGAAGCTGAGCGTGGGTGGTGAACTCACCTTGAGATTCTAATGAAGGAGGAAAAAGATTAGCTAGCAAACATGATGGATCGACAATGGCCCTTGTCAGGATTGAAGGTAGTGCAGGGAGATGGCTTTGGATCGTTCTGACCTCTTTTTGCTCAACTGACAAAGTGATAATGACAACTCAAATTCACCTATTTATAGAATTTAAAGCATTTAATGCCTCTATTTAATGAAGGTACATCGAGTCAAAGAGTTGGTGGGTGGCAAGTTTGAAAATGGCGCCGAAGACACTAGGATCTTATGGTCAAGTAGTTGTCGATGGATAGTCGTTCAATGGTTCAACAATGAGCAGACAACAAAGGGAACTCAGGGACCTAGCAGGTGGAAATCTAGAAAGGAAAGGCCATAAGGGATAGCCTCAAGATGACAGAAACCCGAGAGGGGCGGCCCGGCAAGGTAGGCTCAATGAGCTCCATAGACGTCACCTTTAAAGAGCTAAGGCAAAGAGCCAACTAGATTCCGTAAGGACTAAGGACTTAGAAATTTTGAGGGGGTGAAACAAGATCTACTCAAGATGAACTCTTTGATACTCATTGACCATTTTGAACACCAAAACAGGGGGCGTGCAAAATGAGACAGAAACAAACGACTCAGCAAGGCGAAGGAAAGAGAGGGTCCCTATTTTGAACAAGGTGTGTGTGATGAGGGCACAACAGAAACTTTTCCTTTAATGACATCAACAATTGATTATTAACCCAGCAATTCCACCCATTACACTTCAGCGCTTCATTGGAAGCACAGTCAGTGGAAATATTCCCTTCTCTAAACACATGTTGCACCCTGCAATGAGTAAAGAAGCTCATGAGGGACAAACATTTATCAATGATATATTTTAATTCCCAAGGGATTGCAGCACCTTCATTCAAAATGTCCACAATTAGCTTTGAATCTCCTTCCAAAATAACTTTTTTTAAACCATAATCCTTTAGAGTCTTTATGCCCCCCCATACAGCCATTTCCTTTGCTTTATTATTAGAGAAAACTCTCAAATTAACACCATAACTAACAATGCAATCACCTAAGTGGTTTCTAAGCAGACCTCTCACCCCAACCATACCCGGGTTACCTTTAGAACACCCATCAAAATTACACTTAATCCACTCTCTTTCAGGAGGAACCCACACAGTAGACTTCCTAGCCAAAATCATATTCCAATTATCGTTAGTTAGATCCTTCCTTAGACCCCATACATGCTTAATTCTCATCCCTTTGTAGTTCCGCCAAAATTTTGAGAAGCTCTATCTTCCCACATCCATATTTTCCTAAACCTACACTTTTATGCTCATACAAACCTCATAGTTACTTCTCTTAGCTTCCCTGAAGATCCTATTATTTATTTCCTTCCATATTCTCTAGGTTAAGATGGGGGGAATTTGGTTCCAAAGATCCACAATTACCTTATGGGAGAATGGGTAGTTAGACCAGCTTTCAACAAAGAACTTCATAGTATGGGGAAACACACAATCAATGAATAGCAAAGGAAGGAAGAATCGCCACACTTCTCTAAAAAAATGGCAGTGAAAGAAAATATGCATAATAGATTCTTCATCCTTCTTGCAAAGGATGTGTCAGTTAACAAGTTGAAACCCTCTCCTAACCAGGTTATCAATAGTTAGAATTCTGCCATGTGAAGCAGCCCACCAGAAACTGTTGATTTTTGGCACCATGTTTTTAATCCACACTTTATCCTAGTGATGGTCTTTATTGTCAATAAGGGGTTTAACCAATTAATTATAAGCATTTTTAATAGAGAAATGGCCTAAAGAGTTCCCCTTCCACACCCATCCATCTTCCCTTTCAATAGAAAACCAGTTCGCCTCCCCTATGAGATTGTGTAACTTTAACAAAATCAAATCCTAGTTGATCTATCTCTGACCTCTCAAGTTAACACTCCTTAAAAAAAATTTGAACTCCTTCCATTTAGGTTCTTCCACCTCCCAAATGGCATAGTTCAAAAACTTTTTCCACATATCCTTGTCAAGCTTTGTTTAAGGGGATTAAAGCCATCAGTTGAGGAGAGAGAGGAATCCACAATCCGAGGATCGTTCTAGAAATTAGTGTTTTTACCATTGCCAATCCTCTTTCTAACCCCTCGTTTCAACACATTTCTAATTTTAATAAGATGGTTCCATAGAACAAACCCACTGAGCAGATCAGTCTTAGAGAGGAAGCAACCAGTATTTATGTTCTTCAAATACTTATCTTGGAAAATCTTCACCCAATCCTTAGACCCTTCCAAAAGGTTCCATCCCACCTTTGCAGTTAAGGTTTTGTTAAGCAATTTGATTCTCCTTATCCGAAGCCCTCCTTGACACTTTTTGGAGTGCACACTTTCTCCCAACTCACTAGAGACAGTCTTTTTTTCTCTTTAGTTCTAGACCACATAAACCTTCTTTGAATCTGTTCTATTTTTTCCCCTATGAAGGCTGGTATTTTGAAGAGAGACATGTAGTAAATAGGGATATTTTGTAAAGAGGCTTTTAACAACTGAATATTCCCTACTAAGCTAAGAAGTTTCCCCTTCCACCCAGCTAACTTATTTTGAACTCTCTCAATCAGATGGTTCTAATAATTATTTTCCAACTTTTTGGAAATCAAAGGTAACCCAAGGTAATCTGTAGGTAGGGGAACTTTCTGACATTCCTATATCTTCACCACTATTTCCTTCACAACTTGGTCAACATTAAAGAAGTATATCTTGCTTTTTTCATAGTTGATATACTGGCCAGAAACATAAGCATAGTCATTTAGAACCAATTTCCAGAGGTTGGCTTCCCCCATCGAGGATTCACCAAATAGGAGTGTTTCATCAACAAACTATTGGTGGGAGTTAGGTGGGAGAGACGAAACAACTTTTACACCTTTAAGGGCTTTAGAGTCAACAAGCTTTTGGATATTCCTTCCTAAGACCTCAACAACTATTATGAAAAGATAGGGTGAGAGGGGATCACCTTGTCTCAGGCCATGACCATAAGAGAAATAACCTTAGAGGACACCATTAACTAGAACAGAGCAGATAGGAAAGGTAACACAAGCAAAAAGAAGCTTTAGGAATCTTCCCTCAATCCCAAATTTCCTAAGAACAAAGAGAAACGGCCAAGAGACTCTATCATAAGCCTTAGAGATATCAATTTTGAAGGCCATCCTAGGGTTTTTACTAAGGTCCATAGATTAGATGATTTCATGGGTAGAGATAATAGTGCATCAAGAATGTTTATGCCTTGGAAAAACCCTTTCTAGTTCGGGGCAATCATTTTACCTGAAATAGCTTTAAGTGTGAACACAAGGATCTTAGAGAAGATTTTATAGACATTATTACAGAGGATAATGGGTCTGTAATATTTAATAGAATAGGCATCATCATTCTTGGGAATAAGAACAATAAAGGTGGCATTTAGTTGGTTTAGGAGCCTACCCGACCTGAAGAAATCTCTACCAGCATTAAATAAGTCAAATTTGACAATATCCTAGTATGCCTGAAAAAAAGTAGGAGGGAACCCTATAGTGTCGAAAAATGTCATCGCTTACATTTTCACACTTGATTTAGGAATAATTAATGATAAATTAGACTTAATTTCACCTTGATCTAGTGTTGTGAGATGTTTTACACATCCACATTAGGTCTTGGGCCCTTTTTAAGCTAAATTAACTTAACTTCTTAATTTAGTGTTGTAAAGTGTATTTATTTACACCTTCACATTAAATTTAGGAGGCTTGTAAATTAAATGGACCTAATCTAGTGTTGTAATGTGTTCTACACATTTACATTGGATTTAGGGCCCTTTTAGCTAAATAGACCTATTTTTGCCTTAATTTAGTGTTGTAAAGTGTATTTATTCACACTTTCACATTGGATTTTGGGCCCTATTGCATTTATGACCTTAATATCATCATTAATAGGCTCCTAAGACCCTTTATTGTACATCTCAAGGCATATTTCAATCAAAAACCTGACAATATCAACATATAAACTTAATTTACACACTCAACACTTTAGTAGTCAAAATAGGCCCTATGGGACCCATTCGCCACAAATGGTGAATGAGTCCCATTTGACCTATTTTTGAGGTTTTAAGTTCAAATTTCTTCTATGTCGACCTTTGGGATCAAATAAATGGTCATTTGAGTGCATTTCCTATATAAGCAAGCTTTCAAATCATTATTTCACTTAATCCTACATGATATCAAGTCAAGCAAGCAAGAGTTAAGCATTCCAAGACTTCACAAGATCATCAAGAGAGCATTCAAGATCATTTCTAAGGAATTCAAGGGAAGATTCTTCATCAATTTTTGCATCAATTCAAGATACATCATTATTTCAAAGGACATCAAGCATCAAGCATGTTATTGAGCTAGTGTTGTGATGGAGCATTGAAGATCCAAGATCAAGCATTGTTCTACACCTATTGTCAAGATCAAGATCTACATCCTTCATGGCCATTTCATGTTGAGATGTAGATTTACAAGACATCATTCAAGGTATCATTTTTCATGTTTCATGTTTCATGTCCTTGTTTCATTGTTTCATCATTTGGTTTAATTACCTAAAAGGGGTTTGACAAAGCCAAACTGTCAAACCCCTATTCCCTAACAATCAACACTTTTTCTCTCTTTTTGTGTAACTGCAAATCTAGGTACTTTGAATACTTGAAGGATTATTGAAGATTAGGTTACAAGATTGGAGAAAATTATTGGATTTGTCTCCTCATTTTCAAGGTTGTAATCTTCACTAAAAGGTCACCTACAGCCTCGAAATCAAAGTTTCAGATCTAAAAACCTAGAGAAGCAGATTGAGTAGACTGAGAAGAATAGATTCAAACTTTGAATTCCTAAAAAATAAAAATGGGATTGATTTTCCACAAGTGGGGAATGAGTCCCACTGCAGGTGTTTTTCAAATATCTTTGCAAATTCATATACCCTTTTTCCCAAAACATGCTCCTGTACTTGAAAATTCATAACTAGGATTGATTCACCCATAATGGAGAATGAGTCTCACTAGGTCAAAAAGTTAGAATTTTTAACATTCCAGAGTTCCTTCCAATCATCTTCAGATTCCTAGGTCCACATATTTCATCTCACAACTTGCTATTATGTTTTGTATGCATTTTTAGGTCATTTAGTTCAAGTTTGCATCATATTAGGGTTTGGCATTTCTTTTTCTTTTTCAAGTCTTAACTTGGTTGTGAACCCCTCGTTAATTCATAATAATACCCTAGGATAGCCCTATTGCAAGATCTATTTCTCCCATTATCATCATTTGATTGAGATCTCTAGGGTTACCCTTGAATGTAGTAGGTGGAAAGTGGGTATGCTCTATGTCCTAAGTCATATGATAGCATTCAAACCCCATTTTTCATAAACTACGAACCCATCAAGGCCAGAGGATTTATAAGCCCCAAATGAGAACACAACCTATTTAACTTCTTCCATAGAAACAACATTAGTCATATTCCTTAAGTCTTGTACAAAACTAACTTTAGGGATCACCTCAAGGAAGTCATCATTTACCTAATTAGCATTACCTTGGACATTATGGTAAGAGGAGAAGTTAATAGCTTCCCCAGCAATTTCTTTTTCAGTTGAGACTGTGGTACCATCATCTTTCTTGAGTGATCTAATCATGTTCTTGCTTTTGTGTTTCAAGGTAGATTGGTGGAAGAATTTAGTGTTGTGGTCCCCTTCAGTAAGCCACTGAACCTGTGACTTTTGTTTCCAAAATATTTCCTCCTTTTTATTGAGCTTAAACCATTGGGATCTAAGGTCATGTTCCTTTATGCATATCTTGTCATCCACAAGGCCAGCCTCCATTTTATCCTGAACTTCCTTTAAGTTGTTTCCTAGCAATTTCTTAATCTCAAAGATGTTACCAAAATTAACTTTTTTCCACCCTTTCACTTTTTGTTTAATTCTACTCAACTTCTCCACCAAGAAAAACATAGGGGTGCCGCTTATGGGTTCCTCCCACCAATTTTCAGGTGAAGGATCCACATTATTTCAAATCTAAAAGGGAAAGGGCCCTTATTGTGGTCAGAATTTATTTTAAGCAGAAGAGTATTATGATTAGAACCAAACCTAGGAAGAGCAAATTGAGAGAAATTGAGAGATGTTCCAATTAGAAGAGATTAGAAACCTATCCAAATTAACTTGAATCAGTTGATTGTCATTCCTTCTATTTGACCATGTAAATTTGGAGCCCTGGAGAGGAATATCAATAAGCCCAACAGAGTTTAGGAGACTGGCCAATTCCATCATACTATCAATATAATCATCCAGCCCCCCAAAAAATTTTGAAGGAAGAAGGGGGGAGTTGAAATCCCCTCCCAACATCCAATGATCATTCTTAATATTCTTTATAGCATCATTTAAATACTCCCAAAGCTGCAACCTGTCCCTACTTGAATTGGGAGCATAGATATTAGTTAAATTCCATTTCTCCTGAGCAGCCAGATCTTCCAAAGAAACCATCAAACTGTTCCTACTAGCAGAACTCAAAGTTCCTTTTAATTTTGAGGGATTCCAAAGAGTAACAATACCCCCCAAGACTCCTTCAACCTCACTAAAAAAATAATTCACTCCAAACTAGATACTCAAAATCACCTTATCAAAGGTCTCCTTCTTCATTTTGGTTTCTTGAAGGAGTAAGACATCCACTTTATTGTCCAGAATATAGGTTCTAACCATAAATTATTTATAAGGGTTGTTTAGGCCTCTGATATTCCAGGAGAGAAACTTCATAGAGAAACAAACCAAGAACAACAACACCAAAGGGCCCTGAAAGGAGTAGCAGGGCTACTCCTTTTTGGACTTCGACCTCGCAATCGAGTCCAAGGTTCTTTGTTTTCCTGCAACCAAATCCCTCATAGTATCTTTGTTCCTATAATCCTTTTGGGATGGCTTGCCTACCTTTTTTCCCCCTCCTAAATCAGGCTTCTCTTTCGTTTTTGACTTATTAGGGGCTTGTAACCAGTCATGCTCATCTTCTATGTCACTTGGGTGAGGTGGAAACCCCAACAAGGCTAGGGAGTCACTCAAGTTACCTGCCTCCTTCTGAGACAAAAATGACATTTCCTCCAGGGACATATTGGGATCTGAAGACACTAATTCACCTTCTTCCCATTTAACTCCTACTTTAGAAACATGAACCACTTCTAGGGGGACTGCAATTTGGCCTCCATCTGGGGGGGGCTTTACTTCATCCATATTGTCAATGTTCTTTGCCTCCTTAATTGTAGGATTTTCATCTTTCTAGAAGCTCATGGTAGGGATATTATTGAAAGGGGCAGCAATCATGAGGTTCAGGATGGCCAAGTCACTTGAAGCAACAAGGGGCTCCACAAGGACAACAACCAAGCCACAAGAAGGGGCATCCTTTGTAGGGAGGACAGCATCCACAAGGGCAGAAGAAACTCTAGGGGGTGAGCAGCAGGGACAATTACAGAGGGCTTAGGAAGCTACTCAGAAAGAGAATGCTCGATATAAAAGATTCCCTCAACAAGCCTTTTCTCATATGAATCAATGAGATGACCAAATTTCTTACAAAGCTGGTAGAAGTGACGGGTATTTTCATATTCAAGGGATTGAGTCTATTTTCCAAATTTTGACTTAAGGATAACAGAAGTTGGTAAAACCGTATTAACAGCCACATTTACACAAATACGAGCATAGACAAGTCTAGAATTCTCTTGCGTGATCTTGTCTATAGCCAAAAGGCTACCAAAATAATTTACAATCCCTTTCAAGATACTTGTCTCCCAGAATTTGAGGGGTAACCCAGGGAGGCAAACCCAAGTTGGAGTTGTGGCCCCCAAGTTAGCAGTAGAACCAAAACCCAGTTTCCACTTGCAGAGGGAAAGAATTCCTTATAACCAGCATCAAAGGCCCAAGGGCCACCCATTAACACCTTTAGCATATCTTCATAAACTACAAAGCAGAAAAGGAAGATACCTCTTGGCATTGCATTAATGGAGACACTGCCCTTAAGATTCCAAGTCAAGGTAGCCCAGTGATGTACCTGTTTGATATTTGGATGATAGGCCAAAAAAGTTCTAATCAATGCCAATTTAAGGTTGTCCATAGCCTTCAACATCGGAGCTTCAAGGACATCGACTTCCCAACTAGTCACAGAACAAGAAGCAAACTCCAAAAACCTTTTACCCAAAGCTGGAAAGCTAATACCCACCAGTTTTTTCACATAGGATGTTGGTTCTTCTTCAAAGAAGAAAGAGTCTAACTCGAGAGAAGGGGACAAAGACGACTTTCCAGAAATATCCCCAGTCCTTCCCCTTGGGGAAAGGATGGAAGTACGAGAAGGAGAATTCACATGGGGAGCAACAACACTGGCCATTGCCACAACAAACACAGCACCAGACAAAGAGACAACAACCTTGGAATGGGGAGGCTTACCGATCCCCCCTCCCAACCGGCCCATGAAGCAATCAAATCAGAGCAGGGGCAGAAATTCAAAAAATAGCCAGAGTGTGAAAGTTGTAGAGCAAGAGCTGAGTTTATAAATTATGAATGTGTAGACACCTAAAAATGTCTTAATGGATCACATTGGCTAACTAGCATCATTTTGTCCTCAAACCCATCCTCATTTTGCTTGTTTAACTAAATAAGCCTAATTATTTAATTAAATGCCTCATTTTCGCCTATTAATCTAATTGACCTAATTAGGTTAATTCACCCCCTCTCACACTAACATTTTATCTGATTTAATTAAATAATACAAATTATTTAATTTTAACCCTAAGTACTCTTATTTAATTAAATAACCTAAACTATTTAATTAAATATCATATTTGCATCTCTTTTTCTTTAAATAAATCAATAATATAATGAATATCCTCACATTCCTCATCTTGCACATTCAAATTTAGTTTTAATTAACTAAATTGCTAATTTCCCTCTCATCCACTTGCATAGAGAATATTCCAAAAAAAGGTAATGATTACTCCAAAGAAACTGTGTGTTTGTTTGCATCATTGTGATCCCTTGATCTTTTCTTGATCCATGTGATCTTTGATTCTCATCCATTGATGAGAATCCTTGATCCATGTTTCATCCTCCTTTCATTTGTGACCATTGATAGATCAAATCAATATTCTCCTATTTTCCTCCAAAAAAAGGTAATGATTACTCCAAAGAAACTTTGAAACAACTTTTTAAAGTTGTTACAAAGTGTGTTTGTTTGCATCGTTATGATCCCTTGATCTTTTCTTGATCCATGTGATCTTTGATTCTCATCCATTGATGAGAATCCTTGATCCATGTTTCATCCTCCTTTCATTTGTGACTATTGATAGATCAAATCAATCTCATCCATTGCTTTTTCATTTGATCTCCATTAAATCAATTATTTAATGAATATCATATAATTCTCCTAATTTGCATAATTGAAACTTTGTTTTAATTATCAAATTACTAATTATCCCACTTCCAAGGGAATATTCCTCCTTTGCACATTCCTCCAAAAGGGGAATATTCCCATGGAATATTCCTTCCCCTTTTGCACAATTAAACTTTGTTTTAATTTATAAAATATCTATTTCCTTACCCATGAAAATATTCCAAAGAATATTCTTTCTCCTCGCTCATTTGAAAAAAGGGAATATTCTTACAAGGTTTCATGTGCAAGTTAACTTGTGACCTCTTGTACAGGTCAAAAGTGTGTTTGTTTGAAGGAATATTAACCCTTGATTAAAATATCATCTTTCATTCTCATTTGTTGATGAGAATCTATGATCCATGCCTCCAATTTATTCCATCCTTGACCGTTGATTAACCTTTTTGATCTCAACCCTTCATTTTTCATTTGTTTTCCTATAAATAAAGCACTACTTGGAGACAAATGGATCCATCTTTTATGAGCAAACTTATGTTGTTAAAATCACTTTCACTTGCACTCATATTTAGCACACATTTAGCTTAATTTACTTGCATATTAGCTTAGCTTCCATTAATGGCTTCCATGATAACATAGATGCATACATTTAGTATATCTTGTAATTAGGGTGTCAATCTTTTTAAATTAAGCTTCATTTAGAGTAGATTTGCATACACCCATATCAATTAAAATAGCTTTCATCATGTTAATTTAGCATTTAAATCATGTTTTCATACACATCTATCAATGGTTTCATCAATTTTCTTCAATAAAACTAATTGAAACAAGCTCATTATCCAAGGGATTGGGAAAGGGTCACCATTCCACATCAATGCGACACCACTCCCCCAATAGGATAAGTTTCAATGTCTTAGATTAGAGGTTTTTCAAGCTTTCATGATTTAGAATGTTAGTTTTGATGGCTTCTTTGTCTGTGTTTACAGTGAATGATCCTATTGAGATTGATGCTTAGTGGGTTAAATATGCCTCGAATTTGTATGGATTGAGTGTAGTTAACCTTCACTATGTCATTGGTCACAGAATCTTATCATGAAGATGAATTTGAATTCCATACCTCAAATAAAGAGTGCATTAATGTGAAGGTTGATGAGGACATGTGTTTATTTATGAATGAAAAAAAATGTTGTGATGAATCTTTGTGGCCTATTGACTATGATGGAGTTGAAATTATATCTGTAGGTTGTTCAATTGAATTTGTTAGTTTTAAAAATGTTGATTGTGAAAAGGATTCAAACCTTTGTACATTGACAAGCTAGGAAGCAACGATAATTATAACATCCATTACATAGGTGGTCATGTTCTAAAAAAATGTTGTGAGGAATTTGATGCAAGATTGTGTTCTAAGTTATTCAACCCTTTTCTTGAAACATTCCACATAGAGTTGTGTGATGATATGAAAATTCTAACAGTAAAAATTTTGCATCCTAGAGTTTGTTTTCAAAATCTAGTTGGTAGAAAGTTTTTATCATTTTCTAAGAGTATGCAAGCTAGTTTTTGTGGCTCCTGGATGAGTTTTGATGTTGATTTTAATGTCTCACCATTTTCAAGCTTGTATGTAAGGTCTTGTATAAAGTTTCAAATTCCTCTATTATGGTGAGAACCTATTTGTTCATTTTCCATCAATAGCATATAGCTCTATTTTCATGGTCATCAAAGAACTTCCAGCGTTAGAACAAAGTTTATGTGAAACTACATGTTGGAAGGTCTAGTTTATAAGGGAAGTCCTAAAAATTGATTTATTGTGCATGTGTAAATGAAATAACAAGGATCTACATAATTAATCATGACCCTTTACAAGATTTCACGGCCTCCAAACATTGTTTGCATCTATGGTGAGGATTTCATCATTTGTCTTGCAAAGAAATTGAGCTCTCGATTTTACAATTTTTTATTTTAAAAAGATATTTTAAATATTTTAAATATTGTTTGAGGGTATAACTAATATTTAAATGTCTTATGCCTCTTCATAAAGCGAGCACAAAAAAGAGCACTATTTTTATAAAGATCAATCATTATAAAAGTCTAATTCACGAGAAAATTAGAGGTTTAAGTGATGATTTTATTGGCTTAGTTGAGAATCCAGCATGGCAAGATCTTCCACGTGTTTGAAGTACACTTATTGCAAATTTCAAATAAAAATTTGCAAGAAAAGTTGCAATGGGCAAAGAACATGCGATAAGTGCTAATTGGTTGGGCTTTCTTTCATAATGTGAAATGAGGGATGGTGCTAAAGGTTAAAAAAAAAAAATACTAAAGTGCCTTTTATGGCCCACTTTAAAAAAATTTGAGGTGGGTGCTGATTTGGCCACTATTGGTTTTATGTTGTTTTATTTAAGTTATCTTGTATGTCATTTCAGCATCATTTTGGGTGCCATTTATCTCATCTAAGCCTACAAAAAACTTGTAAACCAATGCTGAAATGAAGTGACGCAGGTGAAAAAGCTTTGAGGAAAGTTTTTGGGTCACTGAGTGAGTTAAAATTGTTGTTTCAACCAACAAGAACGATTCAAACATTTGGGTTGTAGTTTTAATGGTGTTTTAAAGGATTTTGTTTATTTCTAGTGAGGTAAAGATGACCCAACAACTATTCTCATGCTCTTATAATATCGTTTCATGGTGTTTGATCTGTTTTTAAGTTCCTACACAACAGCAAACATCCCAACAAGCATTTCAAACACCCGTGGATTGCTTTCAATGGTGTTTTGACCATTTTTTTATTACCAATAGAAGCAAAAACGACCCAACACAACACCATTCAAAGAATATAGAAAAATGCATAGATCATTGTTGGAAACTATTCTCAAGATGAAGATGAGTGATTTATATGTGGGGTTGAAACCAATATTTTCTCAAGAAGATAGTTATAGAAAGTCATGAGAGATTGAAAATGAAAGAAATGTGAAGAAATGAGGTATAGTGAAATGGACAAGTGAAAAATGAGTCAGTTGCAGGCCAAAACGTATAGGTAGAGGGGTTACAAGATAATTATTTGACAAAATGTCAAATTAATTTGTAGAGGAAATTGAGAATTTTTGAGGAGTCTAATGGGTTAAAGTGTTAGGTAAAAGCATGTTTTAATTTCTAGCATGAGTAGCTAGCTATGGTTGAAAAAACTCACTTGCGAGTGAAAATACAAGCAGTAAATGAGATTTTACATCTAGTTAAATGATTTGCATGGGAATGGAGAAAAACCAAATTCAATTACAAATTAGGGCAAAATGAAGATGATGATGCTAAGAAATATTCAAGATGTTATTTTAAGTTGTAGATCAGAGGGGTCATATTGTGCCATGTGTCGCATTCAAAGTTAATTTAAGTTACCTTGTAGTGTTTATAATGTAATCTATCAGTCATTTGTAAGGGTTGTGAGAGCTAGAATTGAAAAATATCTATAAAGAAAAGGTCAAGTTAGGTCTTTGTTGCATTATTATAGGTTCGTGTATGTAAATATTTTATCATAAACATTGTACATTTTGATTTGATTTGTACAAATATATTATAGTTTGTGCAATTGTCTCCAACATGCAATGTAAACAATTTCTTTGAACAAATCAATCAAGTGTTATGTTATTCTTCATTTCTCATTTGTAGTAATGAATTATCTTATGTGTTAGTATCTATTTAAGGAGTGGTGTAATTTCTTTAATGGAAAATGTTTAGAGTATTTAAATTGCAAATGGATTATTAAGTAGAATTGTGTGATTCAATGATTAGCAGGTCATATTATTGTAAGGCAATAAAATCTATTTGGAATGACCATTAGGACATATTAAATGTCTTGTTAGAATTATTCATATGGCATTGTCACTATGTAGCCCCTAATAGGCACCGATACATGATCATGTGTTCTTTCTCCCATTCCCAAAAATAAATTAGAAATTAAAAATCAAAAGCAATATTCTATAATTTATTTATAATTATTTTATGCTTCACATTAGGGTTTCAAAGGTAACAAGGAATGTGTTGTCCATGCAAAAAATTATGAATCCTTGTCTATTTCTATGAATCCAATCTATTAAGCAATGTGATATAGTTGTAGTTTATATTCATGTTTAGTGTCATTAAGGTGAACCCCCTAGGTCCTGCAGAGCCTAAAGTGGAGAGGAGAACAGTTGTGAAGTTGTCTCATATTTATTGACCAGCTAATTGAAGTATTTGAGCATAAGAATTAGCTACTCTTTTGATGATTTCAAGCAATCAATTTGAAGAACCAGCAAGTCACATGATATAGAATGATCTCATATGTTTGAGGCCTAGTTCCTTTAACACCCTAAATGACTTCACTAAATTTAAATCACTAAGGTTGTGGTTGAAATAATTTGGAATAGAGAAAATATAGGATCAACTTTTTCTCTCCATACTCTCTAAATTAGTTCCCTCCTATTATGTGTTTGTATCTAACTTATACTCCACTAGAAGGTCTACTGGATCTGTGTGGAAAATACCTTCTCTAGATAACTTCATTGTCGACTTGAATAGGGAGTAGGATAAGTTAATATAGATGGGCACATTGAAGTCTTCAAAATCTTAAGCTCTTATTGTTATGACTAGGAAACAACAAGCTTCAAACAACAAAGGGAAGAAATAAAACAATTAGATGGACACAAAGAACAAAAAAGATTAGAAACCAAAATCCTCCAAAACCAACATTTAAACTTTTTCAAATCAAGGCAAACCTAAGAAAAATTTAAGTATTCCTATTGTAAGAAACTTGGGCATGATGAGAAAAAATATATGAAGAAACAAATTGACCACCTCTCGCATATTCTATAGAAGAACAACATAAGGGACCTTGTATCTATCAAATAATATTCATTGAGTCAAGAATCCACTAAGGAAAAGGAAAATGGTAAAGAGAAATCTAAGAGCAAGGCTCTAGTTACTATTGCATAATCATTGTTATCTTAGTCTTGAATTATTAATTTAGGTGCTTCCCACCACATGGGTTCTTCACATGTTGAGTTTTCTTCCTTAGAGTCTTATAATGTTTCTTCTATCACTTTGTGTGATAACACCCCAACAACACTTATAGGTAGAGGGTTCTAATAAGTCCAATCATTAGATAGTTTTCTTATATTGTATGCAAGTTCATAGACATTACCAGACATTTATTTTATATATATTCCTACACTATGCTATCTTTTATGCTTACTATGCAACCATGAACTTGATTTACAAGTATATGGAAATATGGTTATGATGTGATGGTTATTGCATAATTTATGTGTGGATATATATGGAATGCAATTGATATATGTGCTTAGCTATGGTTGTTAGTATTGTGTGCATGTTTTATGAACTAACTCTTTGTAGCTAGGAGAGGTAGACTATAGCCTGCAACAACTGTGAGGTGCAACCCACAGCCAAAGGAGTTCCTAGACAAGAAATAGGGGAGGTTCCAAAATAAATGGAAAGCAACAAGTACAACATTGAGGTACTTAATGAAGATTATTGTGCATCATTATGATGTTCAATAAAGATACTGGAGGAGAAGAACCCTATTACAATTTGGATTCTAACATAACTTGTAGGGAAAAATTGTGGACTACAAACTTATCTTTATAACCTTATCAAATAGTTCTATCAACTCATTTGGTATGACTCCTCAATTTATTCCTATGTGTCAACCTAGGGAAAGTAAACTGATGGAAGGTATTGGGGTTGTTTTCCAAAGGGATGAAGATAATAAGTTGAGAAAATATGAGATGCACTTTATGAGAAAAACAAATATTCAATTTCCACACTTACTAGAAATTTCTCTAACTTTCATTCTTTAAATAACTTATGATCTAATAAGAATATTCTTTAAATTAGATGCAGAACATTGATTAAATACTCTTAGTCTCAGTTAAACATAAAAATAGTTTTCAAAATTGCAATGGTTTTAGTTGATAAACTTTTGGCAATGGGAGCTATTAATTAAATGACGAGCTATGGCACTGGCGATAGGACCTGTGTAGAAAAGATTGTCTTTATAGAAAGAAAAATTGCAATCCTAATTAGATACGAACATAAGGTAACATTGCATTCTCATAAGATAATATTGTATTCAAATTTAAGACTAAATAAATCACCATACAAATTGAATAAGCAAATGCACACACATAAAAGTAACTTAATCAAAATGCATATACTCACAAACAAAGCAAGCAAAATGTAAATTCAATCGGTTGATTGAAGAGGGGGCCCTACCTCCTAGTTAGCCGAATGAGAGAATTATTCACAGGTTTGTACGAACTTTCAGAATAAGTACTTCTTTAGATCAAAGTGATAATAATAATAATAATAAATTTCTTTCATATGAAGGAGTGGGCATATATATAGCCTCGTCCATAGAAACCAACTATTATAAAGGCCAAATACAGTCAAGATAATTAGGTAAACCGATTATGAAAAGGATGGAGTGGCCTATGTCCATCCTTTTCTAAAAACCATTTTAAACAAAATTATACAAAAGACATAAACACTGTAAGCTCTTTAACAACTCCTCATAACCAATCCCCATCCTCTTCTTGGCAGTTACCATCCTCATGCTCATGATCACCAGAATTCTATATTACACATAAAACCATCAGCATTAGTATTGAATAATTGACATTTCTCAAAGATATACTACATCCCTTAATTATATTAATTTCTGCAATCTTATCAATTTATCATGGCAACTTTAGGGAAAACTTATGAAAATATAGACTAAAATTGCATAACAAAATAGGACACATATATAACCATCATTTCCCCCCAGCTAAAGGGTTTGAATGTCCTCATGGATAACTTATAGTCCTCACTTGATTACTAGTCAATTTTTCCACTATGGCCATTATTTTTGTTCCCCATTTGTTTTTCAAACTCTGAAACTCCTGCTAATGTTCAACCAAAGTGATATAGCTATTCTTAAGACTCTATTCTACAAAAACCTTCAAATTATCAACAATTTTCTAATGCTTGGTTAAGGGCATGTAATCAACTCCAATCTTCTACTCTCACATAACATTTTGAGTGTTAAGAACATGTTGATGTTCTACAAATGTAATATAATTCCTCAAGTTGGGTTCTTCTATTTGGCTCAACTTTTCCAACTGTTGTTTCACTCTCATAATATGTTGTTGATTTTGCTCATACATTGTCTGTAGCTTCCCTCTAAGAGACTATGTTTACATTTCCAATTGTTGTACCTTGATTTGCAATTCCCAAAGTTCCTTTTGCTATTTACGGACTATCTCCTCTAAGTAAAAATTTTCATGCACAAGGGAATTGTCAAATGTAGTTTTCCCTTCATTTTGCATAGAAACATTAATTGGAGATGGGTTGGATAGAAGCTCAGGATTCACTATTTGCTCAAGATGAACAGAGAAAATATGCCCCAGCATAGGGACTAAGACACAGAGTATAGATGACTCTTTGGTGTGTGTATCCTCTTGTAGAGCCTCATTTTCTAGTTCACTTGCATCTCCTTCCTCATTCAATGTGTAATTGCCAAACATATACTCATGATTACCTTCTCTATTTAAATCTTCTTCTTCTCTTTGTGCATCTCCCTTATCACTTTGTTTATGTTCTTCATTACTGGCTTCCTATTCCAAAGAAACATTTTTCTCTTCCTATGCCAAAGAAGGATTCTTGGCAACATTCTCAATTACCTAGGGAGTTTCAATATTTATTTGTTCAATTTTTGGATTAAAGTTCTCTACAGGCCCATCATCCATTTGTTCAATGACTGGGTTAGATTCTTCTTTCTTTGTTAATTGAGCCCTATTGTTTCTCTGTTTTATTTTGTGTCGGTTTTGATTCCTTAATTCCCAACTTTTCCTATCTCTACCAAAATGATAGGTGGCCATTAATTCAATATCTAGATCTAGCTCTAGTTGTTTCTCACCTACAATGCTTGTTGCATTAGCTAGTTTCTACAAATTGGAGGTTGAAGGGTCCTATGTTTTCATTTTTTTTCTTCTCCTAGTATTATGGGAAGGACCTTCTAAGAGGTTTTTAACAAACTTCTGAGTTGAGGACTTTCTAACCTTAACCCTTTTACCCTTACTTATCTTTGTTTTCTCCTTTTTTACAGGTACAACAGTCTCATTGCCCGAACTAGGGACATTTTGGGTTTGTTCATTGCCCTCGGCTATAGGAGCGTCTGGCATTGTCTCATTACCCTCAACCTCATGAGCCTCTGGCTCAACTTCTAAGGCCAAGGAATGTTCATCTCCAATGAAATCATCCCAAGTGAGTTGAGGTGTAGCATGTTTCAAACCCTCCATTACAATTAGTTTGATCAATCCATGATGTTCTAGGGAATTAATATGCCCTTTTTGAACTTCAACAGACATTTGTTTAATAGAATGAAAAAGGAAATAAGGAAAATTCATCAAATCATAATGCCACAAATAACAAAGCATTCGTAGGTGTTGAGCGAAAATATAGGCATACCTTCCCTTTCCAGTAATGTATTCAATAAGAAACTTACAAACATCCACCCATGGTTGTGGAAGTGAAAGATGTACGATAACTTGGTTAACAATAGTTCGCAACTTTGCCTTTCCCCTCAAAAATATTTCTTTAGACTACTGTAAATCAGTGGCTCTTTTTGCATGTTCTAAATAAAAAGCCTCACCCTCTTGAGGTAGAATAGTAACCTTCGCTATGGTTTGGAAAGTGACTGTGAAATACAACCCTTGCATAGTAACAATCCCACTATCATTGAACGCCATGGAAAAATCATAGGTGACCCAATTATCATACCTGCACAAAGATTTGAAAAAGATATTCCGTTTAGCTTGCTTGAAAATTTTGTAGGCCTCCTTACAGTTTCTCAGTGTAGTCATAGAGGTGGTTCCTGACGAATATGAACTCCTCCCATGATGGTTATACTAGAGACTAGCCACATTGAACACCTGAGATGTAATGGCAATGGAAACACATGATAAATAAGGAAGACACACAAGATTATTACAAAGGTATGTGGACGGTGGGATTATTAACCAATGATAATGAACTCAAATCTAGACTTAATCCTTTACACGAGCAACTGACAGACTCATAATGGTGAAGTATCAAAATATTTATTTAGCTTCCCCCCAGTTAAAGGTTTGGCAACGTCCCCAATTGCCAATCATAAAAAGAAAAGGTGCAAAAATCAAATATAAATAAAAGATATAATATACTAGAGAAAATTACCGATACCAATATGTCGTTAATGACCAAAGTAGAAAGTTTGGTAAAGGAGGTAAACATGAATGATGTCAGTGGCACGCGAGGAACATTGGATCAAATCTACACAAGAGATAATGAGGTGGAAAGATCCAATACAATAAATGATGAGTCAGCGGCAACGGACGAAGGTGTCACATTGTCGGTGACGTGGAAGCAGCAGCCAAGGAAGGTAGTTGATGGGACAATGTAAAAATGGACTATGGACAAAAAATGATGTGGCAGTGACATGTTGGCAAGGTTGGAGCATAGAGGAGAATGTCGCGAAGGTGGGGCCGAATGGAATGATAGCAAGTGGTGAGAGAAACTCAACAGAAGGAAGGATGATGGGACAGATGAAAGCAGAGGTGGAGAGTATGGCATGGTGAAATAGTAAGTGGAGTCAGCAATAAAAGGCAAAGGAAAACAACAAAAATAATGTTGACATGGCGATGATAGGGAAAAGGTGAATGGAAATTGAGCGAAAAAATATGAGCTCCTATCACACCAAGGAAATGACAAGAGGAACGACAAAGCGATCCTTCTGCACTTAACAAGCATGAAGAGAAGGAAACCTCCTAGAGGTCGGTGTTTATTTATTTATTTTTGTTTTCCAAATTATTTTTTCTCTCGATAACAAACTGTTAGGAGGCTAGTTTTCACCATGTTACCACCTAGAGACGCTAAAATTTTGATTTTCACCTCTAGGTTTATTGCAATTTTTTTCTTCTTTTTTTTATGAATAAGTAAATACATTTCAGAAAGCACCTAAAAGGTACATGAAGAGGCCACAGGAACTCTACCAAACAGATGGAGTTCCTTTGGAAAGCTTGAGAAAAAATATTCTCTAGAAATGGGCTTCTTGTACAACTTCAAACAGTGGCCATTGACGATTAGAGTCATGCTATCAGAATCCATAGTGCAAAGCTTAACTGCACCATTGTCATAGACCATCTTGATCTTGTAAGGCCCGAGCCACCAAGTACGAAACTTTCCCTTGAAATCCTAGAACCGGGAGTCATACAAGAGCACCCAATCACCTAGTTGAAATGACCATTGTCAAATGAAATGGTCATGCCAAAGAGAACGTTGTTTTTGGACAATCTCTGCATGGAAGAGTGCTTGTTGATGAAGTTTGTCCAATGAGTGAAGTTTTGAAATTCATTATTTCTATTCATTAGTCAGGTTCATACCCAATTGGAGTGTGGTACGAAGAGTTTTCACTTCAAACTCAATACGATGAACAACTTTCTTACCATAGACAAGTTTGTAAGGTTTCAAACTAGTGGTGGTTTTCCACGTTGTGTGATAGGCTCGCACTACTTTAGGAAGTTGTGCTTCCCAATCTTGCTTATGGAGGGAAACTATCTTGGTAAGAATGTTCTCATTTTCTTTGATGGTAACTTCAACCTATCTATTGGCCTGAGGATGATAGGGTGAATACTTGCAATTTCTAATCTCATACTCACGAACCAAAGAAGAAATAAGGTTGGACGTGAATTGTGGACCTTGATTTGTGACTATCTCTTGTGAAACACTGAACCTGGAAAAAATCTTGAAATAGAGGAATTTAGCTACCTTGGTGTCCCTTGCATGCTTCCAGGCAACAACATCAACCCACTTGGTTACATAATTTGTGCACATAAGGATGTATTCCTTGTTCCCAGATGGTGGGTTGATTGGTCCAACAAAATCAAGCCCCCATTTTTCAAAGGGCTCAATGGATAGTTGAGGATATAGGGGAAAATCATCTGAGCTCATGGGGAAGCCCATATGCTGACATTTAACATAGTGTTAAACATAAGACTTACAATCCTTATGGAGTGTAGTCAAATAATAGCCTATAGTTAAAACCTTTTGGGCAGTCCTTTGAGCAGCAAAATTTCCTAAAAATTTCCTCCACAAGGTTTTGTGTGGCATGTGCGAAGTATGTCGAAGACATCTTCTTCAGGTACACGCCCATGCATGATGTTGTCAATGCCAATTCAAAAGAGAAATTCGTTGATCCATGTGTACTGACCACTGATTCCAACCAATTTTTGACGTTCCCTCAAAGAGAAATGAGGTGGAAACTTGCAAGTAATCAGGTAATTCACAATGTTAGTGAACCACAAAATTTTTTTTGATATAGCAAAGAGATGCTCATCTGAGAAGGCATCATTAACTGGAATTGGTTCATCTTCTTGTTGTTGTAACCTAGACAAAAAATTTGAAATCACATTCTCTCAACCAGGTTTGTCAAGTATAGTAATGTCAAATTCTTGAAGCAAAACTAACCATCTAATAACCTTACCGGTTACAACAAGTGTATTCAGTAAGAATTTAATTGCAGAATGATCAGTATGAACAGACACTTTGTATCCGGTAATATAATGATGAATTTTATTGATTGCATAAACAATAGCTAGAAAATCCTTTTTATTTACCATATAGTTTACCTCAACTCTCATAAAATTCTTGTTGATGTAATAGATGGAATAGAAAATATTATCTTCTTCCTCTCCAAGTACAGCTCCCATGGAAAAATCAGAGGCATCAGTATGAATATGAAAAGGAAATTTCCAATTTGAACCTCCAAGTACTGGTGTGGTTACAAGCTTAGTCTTAATGGCTTCAAAAGCTTCTTGGCATTTTGTTGTCCAAGAGAAAATGACATCTTTTGCTAACAAGGTAAACAAGGGGGAGGAAATCTTACTAAAATTTTGGATGAACCTCCTATAATACCCTACATGTCCTAGAAAGCTACGCACATCCTTTTGGCTACCAAGTGTAGGCAACTTGTCTTGAATGATTTGTATCTTTTTGGGATCAACTTGAATTCCCTTAGAATAAATATAATGACCAAGTACTATCCCCTTTTTCATAAGCATATCTCACTTTCATGGCTTAATGATAAATTAGTGTCTATACAATGTTTGAGTACCTTTTCTAAATTTGTTTTAGCCACTTCATAAGTATTACCATGGATGGTAAAATTTTCTATATACACCTCAACACAATCATTTACAAGATCTGCAAAAATACTTAAAACTACCCTTTGAAAAGTGGCAGGAGCATTACATAAACCAAATGGAAAAATGCTATAGGCAAAGCTGCCCCAAGGACAAGTGAAGGTGTTCTTGTCCTGGTCTTCAAGTGCTATGTGAATTTGGTTGTACCCATTGAACGAATCAAGAAAAGAAAAGAATTGTTTACCTGCAAGAGTGTCCAACACTTGATCAATAAACGGTAAGGGAAAGTGATCCTTTTTAGTAGCTTTATTAAGTGCTCTATAATCAACACAAATTCTTGACTTACTATTTTTTGTAGGAACCACAACTAGAGGAGAGACCCACTGACTATCTCAAATAGGTCATATAAATCCAACATTTAATAGTCTGTGTAACTCCTCTTTAACTATTTCATGCAGGACAGGGTTGAGTCATCACTGTGATTTCCTAATTGGACGACTCCTATAATGTACTAACCCTTCTATGAAGTAAAAATTTCTAATATTACACTAAATGAGAAAATATACAAGTAACAAACCATTGCAATAAAAAAATTATTTTCTTTATTGATAATTTCCAAACAACATGCATAGCATATTACAACATGAATTCCTTTTCATTTCATATAATACATCAATGTAAGAAGGCATACAATTACATACATAGCTCAAAGAGTTTTAGAACAAATAGTTGTAAGACGGTCCAAGGTCCTTCCTTTCAAATATTTGTTCTTTTGTCGCCTATTGTGGAGGAGAAGTATCACTCAGATGATTTTCCACCAACCACAAACTCATAATGTGGTTTCTCAAACATCTATAATTCGATAGATGGTCCTTCCCTTTGACGAAGAGATTGGTAGAGTAACCAATAACGACAACCAACTAAGCATCCTACATAACTAGAACTTGTAATCCCACAATCTTTGTCTAGCATGTAATACTGGATCACGGTGAACTTACAGTGGAGCCAAAGGTCATCACACTACTTTAGCCAAAGTGTTCCATTCAGTATATTCTACTGAGGGTTATCTATCATATACACTACTCAGGGCCAATTTGACTAAAGGCTATTTTAAGCTACACATAGGTATTTCCTTCAATGGATAGTCCATCATCCGAGATAACCTACAACCATATTAAACTACTTATAATAAACCTTCTTAACTAGTAATTTCACAAGGTAGGTATTTTCGTTCAATGGATAGTCCTTCATTACAAAGATAACCTATATACTTGGATAACCCTACTTACAAGTATGTAAACAACTCCCTCCCATATTGGAATATCTCTCCTAGGAGTAAACACAAGCTTTCTTAGTTAAATAAATAACTTAGCTGAATACACCATATGTTCTTTTCATGTTCAATCATACATAGTATATAATACCTATGATAAACACCCATCTCCTACTATGGAGAACTTAAAAACACAATATGAAAATAGCATAATAGCTTAACTTTCTTTTCAAAACAATCTACCTTCTTTAATGCATAGATTGGAAAAGACATTTCAACCGTGCATACAAGACACATCAATCAAAGTAAAATAACAAAAAAGAAGAGATTCTCATGGCTATTATCACTTATCCAACTAAAGACAACAATGCAGCCTTCTCCAATAGTTATTAGCTTGATAATCATCTTCTCACAAACAACTCTATCTCACTTGTTGATAGCTTACTTCTCTCAAACAACAATGATACCTCTCACTCATGAAAGATCACCCTCTATATCTCACTCATAAAATAAGACAAGTATGGTTGGTAATAACTCAAAATAATGAACTGCAACAGATGTATAATCTCTTGGGAAAGAATGTGTCCCTCACAAATGAAATGGTTCAACTATTTATACAGCAACAAAAAAGCCTCAAATCCTATATTTTATGCATGTAAAATGAAAACAAGCTCCATGCAAAGCAACTCAACAATAAGCTGGTGAATTCTCAAGTTAATACTTAGCTTATTCACCTATGGGTCAACTTGTTTTTTGATAGCAATATGAAGACTAATTCAATCAACATATGCATAATTCGAATGGTTTCAATGAGTGGACATCTACAAAAAATCAAACACAAAAGTGGCACCAACTCCAATTCCTTTTCCTACATATTTGGCACAGCCAAACTCATTCAATTCATATTTCATGACAGCAATTTTCTATTGATCCAAATGGTGCATGAATCGACTTGGCAATTTATTATGTTAGAAAAAGTTAAGCATAGTATCAATAAAGACATCAACTAAGTCAAGTATAAGATAGAAATCAATAACAAATGTCATGCCATGACTTATATTGTGTCGCATTCATTATGATAATCGGTTTCCATTAACAGTCATACACTATTAAATCAACCTCCATTGACATAGCCAATATCAACCTCCATTTCATAGTCCCTATTGACTACAAAACAACCATATAATTCAGCTTTAACGAATAAGAGATAGTTAATTCTAATTAACATATATAATATGTTTAATATATATTATTATATACATATATATATTTAATAACATGTGTATATATACATGTATATATATACATACATATATATATATATATATACATACATATATATATATATATACATA
>VDFB02174020.1:0-13929 GCA_007258455.2 Sequoia sempervirens
TAGAACCTACAAAATTGAGGAAGATTTTGCTAGCTAGAAATTTTCCATAAAGGTCAACAAGGTGATCATTTGAAGGTCAATGTGGGGAAGAATCTCAATGGAGCGAGATTCCTAGTTCAAATTGAAGATTGTAATTGCCTTGTAAATGGTCATAATAGTTTGTTGAGTGAATATAGGAGCTATTGTTATGCTAGATCTATGTTAAGGAAAACAAGATTGACTAGATTTCATGCATGCACAATGTCCTTTCCACTTTTTATGGTTTTCCTAAAGTGGCATCCTCCTAATCTGTTGGAGTTGATTGCCTTACTAGGTAGGTAGTTATTAGTTTTTCCTCCTATAAATAAGACTTGAATGTCCATTCTCAGAAGGTTGATTAATCTGATGTTGTACTTGCATTCTTAGTTTTTTACTAATATAGTTATGCTTCTCTATTGTAAGCATGCTTTCTAATGAATAAAATGAAGTTATAAGCTTGTTGCATATGAGTTTACATGTCTTAAGGGATACTCATCTAAGAGGGTCAACTTGGTGAGCATTCCATCCTTTAGTTTAGTTATTACTTTCTATTCAGTAATTAGTTTAGAATCTAGCAACTATCTATTCCTGTAGCTACTATAATTTTGTACTATGACTATTCCTGCAGCTAAAGCAAATAGAGTAGTTTCCTATTTTTCTGATCATACATTCAAACTTAGTATAGTTGTTTGTTGATGTTCAACAATTATGTTACTTCTTTCTAAGCAATTTAATTTCAACATGATGTCTTTCTTAGTTGTAGAATGAATATGGCTACTATGGATTCCTAGTGCACATATTGTCTTGACTCATTTCAAGTCTGCATCCCTAGGTTGACAAGCTAAATGCACCTTCATGATGATTAATATAGCTATTCAGATTAGATGTCCAATATTTGAGTCACACCTTTAAGGGTTTATTTGTTAAATCATTGTACAAGGCCAATAGTTGTCCCAAACCTTATGATGATATTCTCCATCAAGAAGTTAATTACAACCTTGCTAGTGGTTTATTTAGTTGGTATCTGCTCTACTCATTTCATAAAATAATCAGTTGCCACCAATATCCATTTATGACCTCCACTGGATTTTTCTGATATTTTCCCAATAAAATCAATTCCCCACTAGTAAAAAGGGGCCTCAACCTACATTGGTTTGAGTGGCAATGCTCCTTGATATTTCACTTTTCCAGAGAAACTTTGGCAAGCCTCACACTTCCTCACATAAGTGAAAGAATCATTAAAAACTATAGGCCAGTAATATCCAGCCCTTAAAATTTTATGGGCAGTGGTTTTGCTTGAAAAGTACCCCCCACAGACTCCTTTATGCATTTCTTTCAATACTCTTTTTGTCTGGGATTCATCCAAACATAACAACAGTACCCCATCTCTATTTTTCCAATATAAATCACCACCTATGAAAAAATATTTAGAGGCATGTAGCTTCAAAGTTCTCTTTTGATTCTCATTCAAATGTTTGGGACATTTCTAATTTTTCAAATAATACATTATATCAGTATACCATGTTGTGTTTTCAATGCTTGCAATCATAGTCTCTTCTTCTCCTACGTTGCAAATCTGAGAAGCCTCAAGATTTGATTCGACCATTAATTTGGAAAGACCCTGTCCTCTTACTAACTTGGTGATTTGGATCTCTATGTCAAAATCTTGAATTCTATTGATCCATCTACATCTCCTCCCAGTGACCTCAGTTTGTATAAAGACATCTTTGACCGCAGCATTGGGTACATACACAATTATTTTTTCCCCTATTAGGTAGGGTCTAAAAGCTTTCACTACTTTTACCAGAGCATATGCTTGTTTTTTTGTAATATCATAGTTTAATTCTGCTCCTTGGAGGGATTTGCTGAAAAATGATATAGGTTGTTCATGCCCCTCATCATTCTTTTGTAACATTACTGCAGCAAGGGTGTGGTACGATGCAAATGAGAATATTTGAAAGGGATTACTGAAGTGAGGGGATTTCAGCATTAGGGCCTCCTTAATTGTTCTCTTTATAGCTACAAACACATCTAGTGCTTCTGCAGTCCAATCTATTTTAGTCCCCCTTTTCAACATTTTCGAAATGGGCTTGACAATTTTAGCAAAGTTTGAGATAAATCTTCTTAAAAAATTTATTTGTCCAAAGAAGGACTGGATGGCTTTAACTATCTTAGGAATAGGAATCTTATCTATGAGAAGCTACTCTTTGCGGATCAGTTGACTCCGCTTGGACCTTCTTATGTCAAGTAACTCCTCTATTACTACAAAGATACTTTTTAGGATTCAAGGAAATGCCATATTCCAATGCTTTGAAAAATATCCTTTCAAGGTGTGCAACATGCTCTTCTTCTTTCTTGGAATATGTAGTGAGATCATCCTAGTATACCACCATTATTATGTTAATTAGATCAGCAAAAGAAACATCCATGGCTCATTGTAATGTGGCTCCAATGTTTGTTAGACCAAATGGAATTCTTATGCATACATATGTGCCCCAAGGAGTAGTAAAAATAGTTTTGTATTGTTCTTATTCCTTCACCTTCACCTAGTTATCCCTTGAAAATCTATCCATCATGGATAACAATTCACACCTATGACCCTTTGTATCATAGCCTCCATGTTTGGGAGTGGATAGTTGTCTTTAAGGGATGAGATATTTAAATTTCTAAAATCTACACAAAACCTTATGTCACCATTCTTCTTTCTAACTAGTACCAAGTTGGAAACCCAAGTGGAATGTCTAATAGGTTTGATGATGCCTGCCTCCTTGAGCTTCATAAGTTCTTCATGCATCTTGGGCTACAAAGTTGGGTTTATTGGTCTCTCCTTTTGCCTAAAAGGTTTTGCATCAGGTTTGAGTGGAATTTCATGTTGGAAAAAATCTTCCCTGTATGCCTTAAGGTCATCATAAGACCATGTGAAGACATGCTTATATTTCCTTAATAATGCAATCAACATATTTCTAATTGTTGGGCTTATCTTTTTGCCAATGTATACCTTTTTTGGTGACAATTCAGTTCCCAAGTTGATTTCTTCAATGTCTTCCCTTTCTACTAGTGTTTATTTCATAAGGGCTCAATCATTTCCATCAAACACCCTCTCCATAGCCACAAGTCCCTTAGGAATCTTCTTAGTCTTTAATTGCACAACTTCCTTGCCAAATACAGTTTTCTTGCCATCTACTTCCTCCACAAATGCACTAAAATAAATTTCTTGAGGCTCATACTATTCAATGCAATGTAAGAACTTAATCAAATCAGTGTCATCATTAAAAAATTGCCAACTATAGATGTTATCCTAGATTGTAGGTCTTGTTTTGAGTTCAATTTTCAAAATTCCTGCTAGAGTAACATCATCTCTCTTCAAAGATACATTCACCAAGAAATCTACCATTAAATTATTGGATCTATCTATGCATTCAATAGAGAAAGAATTAAACAACTCAATGGTGTCCCATACAACATTTTTATACTAATTTATCCTTCTTTTTTGTTGAATACTTTGATCTTGCTTGTGAAATAACCAACTAAGAATTTCCAAGAATAGTCAATAGTTTAATCCTGTGTTTGGTAGCCATGTTCAATCCTATCAGCAAGGCCTCATACTCTACTATGCTATTTGTGCACTCAAATGTTTAAAAAAATGAATATTTGAATGTTGTTCCCTCAGGTGAAATAAATAAAAATATTGCTCCATTAACTTCTTTACTACATGCTCCATCAAAATAAATTCTCCATACACCATGCTCATTCTTGGAAACATCCCTAGCAATTGGATTAGTGTTCAATATTTTAGGGTTTGAATGTTCTATTCTAAAGCTTCCTAAGTTTACATCACATAATAAATTCATTTGATTGGGGTCAAAGAGCTCAATGACATGTTTATATCTAAGCTCCCTATATATCCTAACCTCTTTTCCATTCATAGGGATAGTAGCATAGGACTTGAAGTCCAACTGAACATTCCCTCCTACTATTTTTGTCCATTTCCTTGACAATAGCATCTCATGGTAAGGTGGAGTATCAACCACAGTAATATCTATTGTATATGTTGCTTCTAGATATGATCCATGTTTTAGTTCTACATCCCATATTACTCCTACTATAGGAACTGATCTATTATCCATAGCATAACATTTTCCATATGTACTATTTACCCAAAGACCTAGCTCCTTCATGATAGCCAGGGGAATGATGTTGATTGTTTCCCTTGAGTCAATCATACAATTCTTCACCATTTTATTGTTGATAACAAATGTGGTATAGAATGGATCTACTTGGGATGGATTCTTTGTGAGTGAATCTCCCAAATATACCTCTGGTTCTTTTGTCACTTCCCTTTCCACAACATTTGCTTCTTTCTTCCGATCTTCATGTTTCTGAGATGTGTTGGCGATCATTTTGAGAGTTGTATCTATGAACTCTTCAATTTTCATCAACACCATTAAAGGAACTATCTTTTTTTTATGCCAATTCTTGGGCCATGTCAAATGAATGGGTAGTGATTCCTTGTTTTCCCTTTTCAATTTTAGTTACAACTTTCTTCACTTCATCTTTTTGTTTTTTTTCTAGCTCAACATCAATTGTCTCCTTTTGGATTTTTTTCTATGGTTTCTTTTCTTCATTCTTCTTTTGTTTAGATGGAATGTTCTCCTTGTTTTTCTACTATTTAATGAACATACTCTTAGGTGTCCCTTGATCTCCCTCTGTGGGATTGCTTCTCATATTGTATTTTCTCCATTTTCCCCTAGCCACTACTTTTGTTGTGATTGCCTTCTTTTCTTGTTCTATTGGTGTTCTGAGCTAAAACTGGGGTGTTGTATTGTGCGCATATGCTTCCTTGTATGACTTTTCCTCCACATCAGAAAATACCTCTTGTTCCACATTCACATTGTATTTTTGATTATCAATGTTATATTCATATCCTTCTTCTAAAGAAGAGTATCCCTCCTCTTTCTGATAAGACCTCCAAGTAAGCATATTCACAGTATGGCCATCCCTATCTTGCTCCTACTACCATTCCTCTTGATAGGCCTGAGCCACTACACAATATTTAGGTTCATGACATCTGTAGCAAGGTGAACACCATGATGTAGTATCAAGTGCATGCCCTCCATGTATTTTCAATGGGTCTAGAGTCTCTTTCCAATTTGGTAATATTACTGGCTTTCCATCTTTCCAAGTAGTGTTGTAGGGCATGTCATGTAATCTTGGTCTTTCATTTCTATATGAATGTTCCTTCCTATTCTGGGGATTATTAGAGTTTTTGGGAACTCTAAGGTTGTCCCTTTTTCCAGTCATCCATGTAGCCTTTCTATTATTCTCAATGGTTAATGTTTTTTTTGTGCTTCAGTTAAACTACTAGGGCATATGTTCTTGAGTTCATACCCCATTTTTGGATCAAATGATTTTAGATAAATACTTAAGGTTGTCAGATCAGTTAGTTTCGACCCATGTTGTATTTTATTGTATAGTTTGGAGAACCTCTAATTGAAATCATAAACTGACCCATTTTGGTATTTTTGAGTACTTATCAATTCATGCAGGGAAAATTCAGGGGCACACTAATTTCCATATTGTTCTAGAAATTGATTTTGGAAGTCTTCTATAGAATCAGTTGAGGCATCAAGTAGAATATTGAACCAATCCCTTGCTTCTTCAATTAGGGAGATCATGAACAATCTCATATTTACATCTACATAATCCATACCAATATCCTATATAAAGGCATTGAAAATTTCTAATATGTTCTTTAGCTGATATCACATTATTCCTAGTGAATTTGGGAACCGTATTTCTCCAATTGTTTTCAATTGGGTATGGATATAATTGGTATCCTATTCAATCAAATTTTCTACTTATGCTCATGGGGTTTAGTGGATGTAGATTCAAAGGTGGTGGATTGGGGTAGTATTGGAATCCATATTGAGGCTAATGGTAGAAATTTTGTTGGATGTGTTGTTGAGGATACACATTCTAATGCGGCACATGTTTTTTATGTTGTGGAGCATACTGCTGACCTGGTGGTGGATAGTGTTGGGGAATATTCCAACATTTGGGGGCTAGGACCTTTGTGATGGAATATTATGTTGGGTGCATTGTCTTAGGTTACCACACACATTATGGGGTATCTTTGAAGTACTCAGAGCACCTATATTTTGAGATGTCCCATGTGAATTGACATTACCACCTTGTTTATTTGGAGGGAAATATTTTGGTGGCTTTGGTGTTTGAATGTTTAATTGTGCCATTTGTTGATCTAGCTTCTAGCTTTCTTGTATCATATATTTTCTCCTTATAAGTCTTCTTTTCCATTCTACATGCAATTCAATCTCTTGGTTAGTCATACTATCAAAATCAACCACAGTGTAATCAATGAACCTCTCCTAGTTTTCTTCTCATTGTGATGAGAATCCCTTATCATATTCCTCTTGTCTTTGTTTTCTTTCTTCTTCCACCCATTCCTCAAACTCATTTTCCTTTTGAGGTTCTAATCTATAATTGATGATATTATCATTTATATTGCTTCTTTCAGGTGGTGTTGAGGAATTTCCACCATCAATGTGAAGTGGAGAGTTAAATGTTGTCAAGGTTTTCTCTATTGTATTCACATTATCTTCTGGTTGTTTAGATGTTGTTTCACCCTTATTTTTGTTTTTTTTTCCACAAGGAGCTCCATGCTTGTCTGTCCACCTCACATTGCTCTTCTTAGGACTCTCCTGGTGCAACTATCTTCTTCCATTCATGTTGGATGATATAATATAACTCTGGTGTCTATCGTCTATCCTTTTTGATTTGATATTTACTTTATCAGTCATAAAAATATTTTAGATTTGCCACCTACTTTTCATATGTAGAAAAATGATTATGTTTCTTCCCAGTGAAGTCTTTAATATGTTATGATGTTTTGGAGTGACTCTATGAGGGAAAGGTTAGGTTCAAAATTGGCTTAATCCCCAATAGAGTCACCAATCTGTTAGGTCTCTAAAACATAGGTTTTAAGACCACAAGAGGGTGCCAATATCTTGATACATTTTTGGCCCACAAATGAGGTAGAAAATATTTTGATTACCTCCTACTCTTTAGGCTCTACCAAACCTAGGTGGGTGTATCTAAATAATGAGGATATTTTGAAGGTTAAGACCTCTAAATCAAGCAATATACTCACAATGGCATATGAGGTGAAGTAGATGCAAGGCTAATTACTCCTTCCTACTAAAAATGTTTTGAAAATCAAGTATATAGATGAGGTTTATATGAGATTATTCTAAAATGACCAATGCCTACACTATTAGGTGAATGGAGTTGAGAGGTGAATGATGATTTTGGGGATATGATTTTGTAAGATGGGTAGAATTACTCTTCAGTTTAACTCAAGCAGTTGAGCACTCTAAATGTTTGCACATTGTGAAAACGTGTAAGTATATCATTTATTTGGACTCTTCTTGGTGATCCTAGTGCTATCCCCTTATGCTACTATGAAGTTGTGAAAGGATTTAATTCAAATGTGAAGGGAAACCAATTAAGACAACCTATTCAAAAGGACTTTAATCCAAACAAGAACCTATCAAATTTTATTTCTGAACCATAGATTTTGTAAGAGCTCAAGAAACTAGCTCAACACCCAGAAGTACTTGCAAAGAACAAAGATAAACCTTCCACAAGAGGATATGCAACAAAGAGCTTGTTGAATATTAATCAAGGATTCAAAATGAGGTATGTTACAAATGATACATGAGATGCCTTAAAAAGGAAATTCATGCACGACCCTAAACCTAACTTGAACTAAAAGATAGCTCAACTAGATAAGCTTACTTATTTCAACTAGATAAGATAAGTTCTAGAAAAGATAACTAATACTTTCTAAAAATGAATCTTTTTCCTAAGTAAACTTATGTAAGTGTAATTAAATAATTAATTACACCAACACCCCCAAAAGTGCAACTTAGGGAGAATATTATTATGCAAATGATGCAAAGATGAAAAATATGGGTCCCGACAACATGGCCATGTTAGGTACCCATTTACAGATGAAGAATCTCTCAAAACAAGAGAAAATGAGAAAAACCCTATGGGAGAAAACTCCTCTCCAAAAGAGAAAAAACACAAGAACATGAAGAACATCATTGAAGTAGAAGAAGATGCAAACAACTATCAAAATATGACTTCTATAGTGCCAAAGGACCTCCTCTAAAGATAGGATGATTAGGATCAAGAAGAAAATTTGCATGAGTACCGCCAACGACACTACTCCAACAATGATAGAAAATATAGATTGCACATGATTCTATACTAGTGACCTCAACGACACTACTCAACCACTGATAGTTGAAAATATAGGTGCCAATAGTCTAAAAAACACTGATCAACTGAGGATGGAAGATTCCTTCCAAGGAAAAACCAAGGAAGCATTAGCATGAATAGTATAATACCCCCCATAATTCTGATTGGGAGAGCTTGAAAGATCTACTGAAATGTTGTGTAATACCCTATAATACATGAAGGAGAAGAAACAACATCTAAAAGTGAACAAGAAAGAACCTGCAACTAGAAAGGTGGTGTGCAAAACAAAGCACACACACATGAAACTGGAATCATATGGATCCACTGTTGTCATGAAAGGACACTCACCAGAAAAAGGTATGATGGAAAAAACAAAGGTACTACACAACCCCCCATAGGACATTATAATATAGTGCAAGTACAAAATATGGCACAACCTTATGTGCAAAATCCCCAAAAAACATGTACAATAGTGTGGCACTTTATCTTAGTGTGTTTACATAGAAGATTGAAAAAAAATGATGCTCAAAATGCCCACAAAGGAGAAAATACTGAAAAAAACATATAAAGCAGCCCAAATGAAGTCATCTCATGTGAACAAAAGTTTCCAGGTGCCAACATGTCCAAGTAATTAACCAAAGTGCCAAAGTACAAAAAAATGAATTAATTATACTTGGGGCCAAATTTGGAAAAACTGCATGAGTAACTCTGAAGAGCTCATAGAAACCTTTCCAATGCCGCAAAGATCGTGAAAAATAGAGGAACGGTGCAAAAGTTATGAGCTCAGGCATGAAAATGGAATCTTTGAGTTCAATGAGAAAAAAATCCCACCAAACAACAAAATCTTCGAAAACAAACTGCACCATAAGAAAATTGGGCTCGCTAGCTTTCAAATGATATTTCGTTTCAAAAATTTTGTCTTCTGGGTCAAAAGTTGTGGCAAAATAAAAAAAAACACCCCTTTTAGGGAAAAATGGGGTGAAATGACGCCATGCAAAAAATCACACTATTGACATTAGCATGATGTCATTCTGACATTAGCGAAATATCTCATAGAATATTCCCTTTTCCTACAAAAAAAATTTGATCCCTTGCAAAAAAACACCAACTGACAGAATATACCCTGGACTTGCAAAAATATTCTCTGGAAAACTATGCTGACTCCTAGAAATTTGGATGCCTCCCGAAAAAGCTAGACATTGATAAAATTGTTGCCACCTAGAAAATAGTTGTTGAAAAATAGAGAATGTGGCCAACGTGAATAAAGAAGCTGGCAAGTGTAAAGGGGTGCCAGTCAGTTGGGAAAAAGATGCCAATGGAAAAGACAACACTGGGGAAATAAAGGCACCAACGGGTAGAGTATGGGGCCCACAGGGACCTGCGCAAGTAGGTACCCTACGGGTACTTCATTAAATGTGCCTAAAAAAAGAAAAAATAATAAATCCGCCTAGACCTTTTTTGTTTTTATTGTATTTTTAAAATTAAAATAAATTTATAATATTTTATTAATTTTTGGATAAAAAATTAAAGTCAAAAAATAAACAAAAATTTTACCAGGCCTGTAAAGAATTTTTTCTCAATCTGTGTTTGGACAGTCATATGGGGCCATACGAGTAAAAAAAAATTTCCTCATGAATAGCCGACACCGAATATAGACATGTTATATGTCGATTTTTCATCTCTTGAAGGCTCTAGATCTGATGGCGAGGTTTGATCTACCTGTAAATGCTCTAGAAGCTTCACAACTCCCAGATCTAGAAAATCTTCAAACCCCCATAACTTTGGCATAAAATGTCGAATTCAGGCAAAACAAAAGTCGATTGTAAGAGCTAAAGAAACTAGTTCAACACCAAGGAGCACCTGCAAAGAACAAAGATAAACCTTCCACAAGAGGATATGCAAGAAAGAGCCTGATGAATATTGATCAAGGATTCAAAATGAGGTATGTTATAAATAATACATGAGATGCCTTAAAAAGGAAATGCATGCACAACCCTAAACCTAACTTGAACTAATAGATAGCTCAACTAGATAAGATAAGTTCTAGAAAATCCAACTAAGACTTTCTAAAAACAAATATTTTTCCTAAGTAAACTTATGCAAGTGTAATTAAATAATTAATTACATAGAGAATTTTTTAGGTAGGGCTTATAGGCTACTCTTGTACTCTTATGATGTTTCACTTAAAAGGAGAGAGATAAACCCCACTCAAAATTCCAGGTAGGTTCACTCAAATTATCTAATGTATGATGTTATTTAGACTAAATTGAAGGATATAAGTGCAATTAAATGAACTATTTGATTGATTATGAACGCAAAACCTAAGAATTATGTAATGTTGGAAAACATAATGTGATATGCAAACATGAACTGGATATGAGCAACTGCAAAATAGAAAAGAAGAAGGTTGATTCATAGTGCACCTAGGCAAAGAATGGAGAATCTAGAGTGTCCTGAATGTTGGCAGAGATCACTAAAAATAACCAATGGGACTCATTCACCATTGATGGCGAATCAGTCTTGCTTTTGATGAAAACTTCTAGAAATTGGTTTCTAAGTGTCAGGATCTGGAATATGACAAAATCTAGATTACTAGGTCTTCTATAAAATCAGTCATCTGAATTGTGTGTGAAACACTTTGTTGAATTCTTATCACTTTTCAACATCTAATAACTTGTCAAAATTTCATACAAGCCAAACACCTGTCTGAATAAATCTAACAATGCAACAATGGTTGCTCCAAAATACTTGATTAATCACTTGATTCAATGATGTAAAAGTGCTTGAATGCTTGAATGGGGATTAAAATGAGAAGAAAAACACTTATTTATACACACTTGTGCCTTAGTAACCTAAAGATCCCTCATCATAGGCTGACACAAGGTGATTTTAAATAAAAAACTGAAAGAAAATTTGAAATATTTTGAATTTTGAACCAAGAGGGATTCATTTTCCACCAACGGTAAATGAGTTCTACCTTGGACTTGAATGTGGGTGTCGGGAATTAAGTCACATTAATTTTGTTTTCAAGTTTACATTCAAAAATATACTTAATTAAAGCTTAAAAGGGCATAAAGGGGTCAAATAAAGGATAAGAATGGTGTAAATCTAATGAAATTATGCCTAGAAAAGTGCAAAATCTTGTTACAAGATTTTACAACACTTCAAAATAGGACTTGTTTAGTGATGAAAGGTGATTTTTAGGTGAATTGTAATGAATAGAGTCTAGAAAAGGGTATATAAATGTTTTACAATGCTTACAACACTTTCACAGAGACATCATATTTTTGAATTTTAAAGGACCTAATGTGAATGTTCAAGCCACATTGCAGCATTAAATCAAAGAAATTTGACCAAGCATCATGAGAAGAAAGGCCTAAAAGAACATAAAATTACAAGGGGCCATTTTCTATAGTACATTTTAGTCCCTACTTTGGTGAGGAGGATAGACTTGCTTCAAACTCGCACTAAAATAAATACACTATTGAGAAGAGTTCCCAATGCCTTTGATGTTAGTAAGATGTAATGACAATGATCAAGAGGTGTTGGTTACTTTTTTATGATGTTAACCAAGTTGGTCTTCTAATCTACCTATAGATTTCCAATTCCAATCAAGGAACGCTTCGAAGGACTTTAAAATAACCTCCTACACTTCAGGCTCTGCAAGACCCAAGAGAGGAATCGCTTAATGTGTTTACAACCTCTGCACCATTATCATGAACAAAATTAATAATAATAGATAATCCCACTTAATAGCTCAACATAATAAGATAATATTGAATAGAATCGGCTATTCTTCAACAATATCAACTATATGAGCATGGGATGACTACATTACAATCCATAATATATAAAATAGTCATTGATTTGCAATCTGTAGAAAGCTCCAAGAAAAGAAAAACTAATACTGAATCACACGAATGAATGCAACCTAGATCCATGCCATATATCCATTGGGGAGTCAAATTCATAAGCATTTAAGGGTTTATAATAGATAAAATACATGACATATAAGGTCCTTGACAATATTGCATTACAATTTCATCAGTATGTATTCTAACTCAATACTATTTATCAAATCCTTATACAGAACATATCTGCCTATAATCCCATTCAATCATTTTAATTAATTCCTTGAATTAAAGCTAAAATAGAATCATACACACCACACCAGTGAGATGAATGAAACAACCCTTAGTTATTTTATTCAAAGTTTAGATATGCGCATACAATGGAGAGACACGAGCTCGAATTTATCATTTTAATTCAAATGCTAAATTTGAGCTCATGTCTCTCCATTGTATGCGCATATCTGAACTTTGAATAAAATAACTAATGGTTGTTTCATTCATCTCACTGTTGTGGTGTGTATGATTCTATTTTAGCTTTATTTCAAGGAATTAATTAAAATGCTTGAATGGGATTATAGGCAGATATGTTATGTATAAGGATTTGATAAGTAGTATTGAGTTAGAATACATACTAATGAACTTGTAATGCAATATTGTTAGGGACCTTATATGTCATGTATTTCATATGTTATAAACCGTTAAATTCTTATGAATTTGACTTGCCAATGGATATATGGCACTGATCTAGGTTGCAATCATTTGTGTGATTCAGTATTAGTTTTTCTTTTCTTGGAGCTTGCTACAAATTGAAAATCAATGACTATTTTATATATTATGGATTGTGTTGTAGTCATCCCATGCTCCATATAGTTGATATTGTCAAAGAATAGCTGATTCTATTCAATATTATCTTATTGTGCTGAGCTATTAAGTGGGATTATCTGTTATTATTAATGTTGTTCATGATAATGGTCCAAAGGTTGTAAACACATTAAGGGATTCCCCTCCCGGGTCTTGCAGAGCCCGAAGTGTAGGAGGTTATTTTAAAGTCCTTGTCAGTTGGTCCAGGTCCTTCGAGCTGCCATTGATTGGAATTGGCAATTCCATAGGTAGATTAGAAGACCAACCTGGTTAACATCATAAAAAGTAACCAACAAAATGGCAACTCTACTGGGGAACTAATTTTAAAAGGTTTCTTACTAGTGTGTCGGTTGTCCATTTTGTGTAGAGTTTTCATAGTATTTCTATGATTTGATGGTTGAGCCTATAGTTTTGTGTTAATTTTGTCCACTTATTCTATTTTCATAAGTGTTAAGAGTTGTGTTGTAAAGCACTTTTGTGTGTTGTAAGTTTGAGGTTCCGAAGGTTCTTATATTCCAGTATGTGTCTTTAGGTTTCTGATATTCCCAAGAAAATTGGATGGCGACTTTGAAGTCTCTACACCAATGTGTGTTTTATTTTGAAAAGTTTATTATACATAGAAAGAACTTTTGGACAAGTGCAAGGAATGAAGAACACAAGGTCATTCATGAAGAATCATCTAGAACACAAATTGGAAAGTGAACTTCCCAAAGCAAAGAAGAAGGACTAGATAAAGAAGAAACCAAAATCTAGTAATGTTGCTCCTAATTCATAGGACCCTATACACTAAGGTACACATAAGCTTTTACATCCTATCCCTGAGAATCTTGATGAGATGTCTAGAAATTCAGAGTCAGATAGTGGTGGATTTTTTGATTCATTATTTAATACACCGGTTCAAGATAATGTGACATGT